>PVIU01007525.1:0-91015 GCA_004026605.1 Ondatra zibethicus
CAAGCCACCACTCCCTCCTAGACGCTATTAATTGCCAACAGTTCCTTGGCTAGGGATGGGGGCACATAGGTGTTTTTTATTAAGCTGCTCACTTGATTTTGATGCACAGGCAATGTGAGGACTTTCTAGCTTGTTAAAGAGAATGTTCTTCAGGGCAGAACCTGAGTAGTAGTTGGGCAGTGACTGCTGAGTCATACAGGACTCAGAAGACATCCAAGAACGTCTCAGAGCAACAGTTCAGGCAGCGATGGTTGTAGGGTGCAGTCTGATGGCCAGTTTGAATGTCAGTGTTCTACGTAGGGCAAGGATAGAGACTAAAGGGGACAGCCCAGGCCTGAAATAAGGTGCTAGTGGTGAGGCAGCAAATCAGGTTGGAATTTTGTGTCTGAAGCAGAAGCACACAATTAGAGAACTCGAATCCTTGAGACATTACTTAGACATGTTAATATGAGCATGCTCATCAATGCTCTCCTCTCCTGCATTTTAAATGATGAAAAACAGCCTGTAAAAACAGGAATTCAAACCATTTTTACTCATCTAAGGGTAAATTTCTAATTTAAAAATATAATAAACTGCTTAAGGTTTGTAGTTTGGTTGTTAAGCACATGAAGTTGAAAAAAAAATGAAGCTATGATAATCATTGCAACTTGACCACAAACAGGGCCACATATCTGCCTTCTAAAATTCTACTATAATATTGTTTTAAATATATGTATATAAATGTATATATATATATAAATGGAAGGTGGTATTGCTAGGGCTTCAGTAGATGGCCCTATGCATAATATTCTTGCATTTTGCCACTGAATTATACCCCTGTCTCTTGAAGATCTTTCTTACTTGTACACAAAGTTTTAAGAAGAATATTGGGCCTTGAAATCTTAAGTTGACCAGCAAATGCCCTACACCTCTGTGCTGTTGCAAATAGGGAGCATGGAATGTTTGCATCATCCAGGCTGGGAGCTCTGAGTCAAGTTCACAAGTGTCTCATTTTCCTACATGGGCTATTGGAATCAATGAAGGGATGGAACATGGAACAAAATTGCATACAGTTACCACACCTATTAACACAGGCTTGTTCTCTGTGAATTCTTATGAAAGATGTTCTGATGCTATTAAAAAACTAATATAAGATAATAATAATAATACCTAAGCACTACTTGAAAATTTAAGGAAGAGGACAGTAGGGAAAAACCTTGTCTGAAGTGATCAAGTCTTTGTTCTGCTTGGCCGGTGGCGAATACAACTGTAGCTTTGTTTCGCTCAGTGAACTACAGAATTTCAATGGAAGGCTGCACTGTTTTATTACATTGGGCATTTGAATGCTGGAGAGGCTGCCAAGTTGCCTGAAGCCCGTGTCACCTGAAAGAACTACTACTGCCGATTTGTAAGAAAGTTGAAGGAGTCTAACAGATTTCTACATATCCCTTCCCAGACTCTCAAGATGTTAACAATTTATCATAATTTCCGTTGTTTTTAGTGAAAGCCTTTAATAATTAGTTAACAATATCATGTCACAGTGAGTCTTTGAAATTCAGTACAACCCTAGGCACCTGCTGGGAAGAGACTCCAGGAACAGAATCCAAAATTTCAGGAAAGAAGCATTTTCACTGCTGTTTTTTTTTTTTTTTTGTTGTTGTTTTTTAAATTAGCAAGGTAGTTGTATATATTAGGAGTACAGTGTGTGATCTCTGATTTCAACACATGAATACAATGTGCACCAAAATCAAATCAAGGTAATTGGGATTTAAATTTTGTCATGATTTATAACTTCATCTTTCTCTGTACATGCTTAACTACACACACACACACACACACACACACACACACACACACACACACCAATCTTTCATTCCCTAAACCATTTAAGATGCTGCCATGACCCTTTATACCTAAATCATGGTGTATTATTATGCATAAATTCTTTTCAACAGCCACAGTTCAAATAATCCAACTCAAGAAATTGAGATGCAATTATTTAATCTACAAACCTTACTGAACTTTTTTCTGTTATGTCAAGATAGACTTTGCAGCTACAGTTCCTATATTCTTCCTGGTCCAGGGTCCTATCCAGAATTACTGTTACATTCAGTTGTCGTCATGCCTTTAGCCAGGAACAGTCCCTTGGTCATTATCTCTCATCACCTCATCATCTAACCATCTTTGAAGCATAGAGGCCATTTTGTAGTCTCTCCATTGTCTGACATTCTCTGACACTCCGTTAATAGGTTCAGGTTATGCATCCCCAGTAGGACCCACACAAATGTACGCTCTCTCCAGGTGGAAAATGGTATTTGCCCATGGCTGGTGATGCTCACTTTGATCAACCTAATGTAAGTGGTGTGCAGCAGATTTTCTAGTGAAAAACTGACAAGCTTTCTTTGCGTCTTATCTTTCCTATGTTGAAACCATGCGGTCACTCCATTTCTTGTCAAACTTCCATCTAGTAGATTCAGCACTCATTGATGATTCTCACCCCAATTAGCTACCGTGGTAGGTGCCAGCTGGTATTTTTCTACACCCAGCATTCATTTCACACATCAGCCGTTCTATTGTAAGGAGTGCATTCCCATCTCCTCATTTACCCCTCATCTATTTTTATCTGTATGGCCGGTGGTTATTCTGAAGTTCTAATTCATCATTATGATGCTGAAGCTTTCTCTGAATCTGACTGTCCATTGGACATTTCCCCATCATTCTTTGAGTACTTTCTTTACAGCAGAGAAAGACATTCTTGGCACATAAATGCTTTCCTTCCCTGTTTGGGAATCAGTTTTCTAAAAGGACTGGTTTTATTTTTAAATTTTTTTCTAAGTAGAAAATTTAGATATCAAGGTCTGACATCTAGCTATTACACATCCTTGTCATTGGTCAGTCACTGCCTCCAGACCCTTGCAGAGTACGAAAGCAGGAGACAGGGATGGGGAGGTGGTTCTGTGGGCAAACTGCTTGTGCCAGCATGAACATCCCTAGCACCCAATACAAAGTCTGGTGTGGCCCAATGTGTCTGTAAACCCAGTGCTGGGGGACAGAGGAGACAGGAAGATTCCTGGGGCTCATTGGTTACTCAGACTATTGGTGACATCCAGGTTCACTGAGAGACTTAATCTCAAAATGAAGGTAGAGACCCACGAGGTAGATACCCAGATACCTCTGGCATCCACAGCTAAGACAGAATCTAGGCAAGGAAGTTCCCAGGGCCAACTGCTGTGCTTCCTATTTTCCACTAGGCTCCTCCACTGAGCATAGGGCTGGAGGAGTCTAGATTTTCATAGTGCCCGTCTTCTCACTGTGGATTAGTCCTTTTTGCAAATTAAACAAACACTCTTATTTGCCATCGTATTGATTGTCCATCCTCTTGGGTGGTAGTTTATGACAGACATCAATTTTCTCTTATCCAAACTCAGTTTTAGTGAACACAAAAGATGTGCTGGTGTGTGTGTGTGTGTGTGTGTGTGTATGTGTGTGTGTATGTTGGGGTATCTGTCTAGAAAGTAAGTGTTAAGGTAAAATTTAGGGGAGAAAGGTATTAGGATTAAAAATGATATTTTAATATGCTGTTTTAAACCATTTTTTAAATCAAAATTACTACAAGTGCTTTTGCTTCTTAAAAATAATGAGGCCATTTCTTGCTTTGTGATCCTCTCATCTGTTTTTCTCCCCCAGGTTAAAGACTGCTCTTTAGTTTTTCCTTTTTAGAGAAAGGATCTCATGCATACCTACCTGGCTGGCCTCAAACCCATTAGGTAGTCTAAGATGACCTTAGCCAGGAGGTGGTAGCGCACACCTTTAATCCCAGTACTTGGGAGGCAGAGGCAGGCAGATCTCTGTGAGTTCGAGATCAGCTTGGTCTACAAGAGCTAGTTCCAGGACATGCTCCAAAGCTACAGAGAAACCCTGTCTCAGAAAAAAAAAAAGCAAACCCAAAAAAGAGATGACCTTGAACTATTTTTTTCAAGTTTTCCTTCCTTCCTTCCTTCCTTCCTTCCTTCCTTCCTTCCTTCCTTCCTTCCTTCCTTCCTTCCTTCCTTTCTGTGTGTCTATGTGTACAGCCATGTGGATCATGGTGTTCGTGTGGAGGTTAGAGGACAACTTTTGGAAGCTGGGAATAAAACTCCAGTTAGCAGGCTTGGCAGTGAGTGCCTTTACCTACTGAGTCATCTTGCAGGTCTATGAGTTTGAACTTGAGTGCTACATTATGGGTGTGAGCCACCGACTGGTTTATATAGTGCTAATGATCAAACCCAGGGCTCTGTGCCTCATAGATGAGAACTCTTGTTAACTGAGCTACAGCCCACCCCCAGCCCCTAAAAGCTGCTCTTCAATATTGCTTATTGGCCAATTTATCAATTCTAGTCTAGAAAATTGCTGAAAAAGGTTCCTAAAAAATTAGTGTCAGTACCAGATGCTGATCACGAAGCTCATTATGGTGGGTTCCACAGAACACTGCTTAGCATCCTACACAAAACGGCAGGGTGTAGACATAGGCACACCCATCTTTTCTTTTAGTCCAGAAGCTTAGTCAAATATGGCGGAATGATTACTTAATCAAAGAAAAGTAATAGGTTGTACATGTCAACATGGACACTGTTTTTTTTTGGCTTTTTCTTTTTTTAACTTAAGGTGATAATGAAACTGTAGAGCTGCAGCAAAGGAAGTTTGGCTCCCTATGAAGAATTCCACCACCTATTCTCAGCTTCTCTAATAGATAAGTACTAGTGGTCACTGTAGAAGGAGACCAGCTCTGGAGGTCACCAGAGGTGCCAGGCCTTTGTCAGGAGTCTAGGACATGACAGCAGCAGTATACATATGACACACAGCCATACACACAAGGAATACGAAGATAATGAGCCACCAAGCAGGAGTAGGACACTGGCAATGACAGTGAAAGTGACTCTGAACCGGAGAATTTTTAAGTACTTTATTTTAAATACTATATTCATTGTAAAGGCTTTAGCCATCGTAATCACCATGATACAATACCTGTGCAAAAATACCCACTGAACGTGCTTGAGAGGTATAAATTGGAAATCTGTGCAACATTAAAAAAATCATTTCATATAAAAAAACCAAATAATCAGAAGCATGAAAGCCCACATGTTTTAATAGAAGCCTATTGCTGATTCTGGGGTAGCAGCCGCATGCATATCTCGAGTCATATTGCTCTTCTCCTTCAGCTTGGACTGCAGCAGCGTGTGCTCCACAACACCTATCCTAATGTCCATCTGAACAGTCTCTTGCTTCAGTTTGGTTAGGCTCTGCTTAATCTTCACCAAAGGAGCTGCAGAATAAAAACAGCACAGAATAAAAATGTTCCCTTGGAGTATCAGTTTGTTAGAGAATTGCCTGACATTTTCCCCACTTTGTCTTAAGCCAGAAATAGGGTTAAAAACGCAGCCAGTGACTCGCTGACATTCACACAGCTTTGCACTGGTATTTTAAACACCTGAGGCTTTTATAATGGGAACTGGTTCAATATTTGATGTACTAAGGCTGAATTTTCTAACTTTTTCTAGGAAAAGAAGCGCTAAGTGGGTATTTAAGGAGGTGTTCAACATGGTTTTTCTGCAGGAACAGGGAGCAGAATAGTTAGGGGGAGAATGATACAGTTGAGACTCAAACAACGAGCCGGCTGAGAACACTGCCAGAAACCCCCACCTCTTCCTGACTCCCAGGCTGCATGCAGAGCGTCAGGACCCTAGACAAACTTTCCGACATAAAAGTCTGGGGTGATGACCATTGGCCTGGGTCAAACTAAACAGTTTGTAATGGAGGATAATTACTAAGAGATTAATTCTTCTCTATTTGAGCCCTGCTCTGTCAGGACTTCCTAGAAGGAGGGGGAAACTCTAGGCTCTTCCCATCACTATCCTCGTGTCATTTGGGATATTCTTAAGGTCTTTTTGTGCATAAAATGATGAAAACAAAATAATATATTTTTAAAGTCTGCTAGAAGAAGCACATACTTAAATATTTCCCACTGTATCTTTGAATCATTAGCTTGAATCAATAAAATCTAAATTAGAGTGAAAATATTTTTTCTCAGTTGATTGATAATGAGCTTAGTATTCCGAGGATCAGACATCTCTCTTAAAACAAGTAAAAATGGGTTATTTTAGATATGTGTGTGCGTGCGTGCAGGTGCGCATATGCGCACACGATTTCATGGACGCATGGGGGTCACAGAACAGATTTCAGGAGTTGGTTCTCTCCTCCCATCGTGGGGTCCAAGACTGCAGGCTAAGTGGGAAGCACAGAAGTGGAGCCCACTGCTCACACACAGAGACGTCAGCAGCCTGGTACTACTTTGCAAAGGCCTCCTGGAAAGCGGTTCCTGAGCCCAGCCCGGAAGGAAACATGTACTCACTGCCATCTGTCATGCTGCTGCCCTTCTCTTCCATTTCTTGTTTTACTTTTTCTAATTCTTCTGTAACCTTTTATTGAAAAAAAAAAAACAACTCCTGTGAATGCTAAATTTTAATGAACCTTGAAATTTTTTGAATGCCTTATTGAGGAAAATCAATTTAGATCTAAGGAAATAAAGCATTAAGACTATTCAATAAAAGACAATGTATGCAGATACACAAAGCTTTTCATTTTTAAAGAACAGCTTATAAAACACCAGCAAATTACTTTCACATTAGCTTCCTCATGCTGTGATATTATAGAATGAAAATCAAGTTGTTTGCAGTACTAAGCCCTCAAACTGTGCAATTATCACTAGCATTTACCATGCGGCTCTCCAAGAAGTGGTTACTAGTAAATACAATGTTACTAGAACCTTGGCTTTCTAGGGATCTTTCTTAACAGTATATTTATTTGGAGACCATGTCACCTTTGCTTGTCTAGACCAGTAAGAAAATGCTTATATCCTATGGTGAGATAGAAAATGCTCCATTGCTTTCCCTAAGCCAGGAACTCTGAACTCTAAGAGACATGAGCGCTATCATAAAGATTTCAGGTTAATCTGCTCTTGGTATCAAGATTACACCATTGCAGCCTCTGCGGGCAAAATTCTACATCAGCAGTATAATCTCTAAAATTATATAGAAAATATAATCTCTAAAATGTGAGAAGTTGTTTTTGCATAATCTAGGGCTAGGCTGTAATTACCGTAACTTAGTCGGATTTCTTTCCATCGTGCTGGTGAGTAAAGCCTTCCCAGGGAATAAAGTGCTCCTCCAGGCAAAGCAAATTAATTTCTTCCAGGCACCTGAAACATCACAACTGGGGACAACTACCGACTCCAGAGGACTAAGTGGTCCCTGGACGCCCTTCGAGTGTTCATTTACCCCACATTAGTGAGCACTTTCCTTCCAAGGAATGTTTTATTTGCTTAGAAACCCAACAGGACTAGAGTCTAAATATTTCTAATAGTATATTTTGAAATAAATATTTCTGAAATACTTTTTCATAAGAGAAACTTAATTCCTACAGCAGAACTTATGAAAATTGTGCTGCCTTGTAACTATAGGCAGTCTCAGATCTCACTCTCACACTGGCTCCTGACAATGTTGTCTTTACTTTTGACCCTCATCATCTCCTGTGTAAAATGAGAATATATATCAGCTCCTTCTTCTCTGGTAAGACCAAGGAAGAAATGCAGCAACACTGCAAATATTTTAGAAGTCCCCGAATGAAGAAGTTTCAAGTCACCGCAGGTGTAGACAGAGCTATCCTCTGGACCAGACACACTATTAACAGCAACCGCCGACAATACGCTGTCCTTCTCGCAGAGTCACATTAACACTGGCTACGGACTCCTCCCCTGTGCTTTACCCGCTCTTCTATTATTAATTACTATGTTAAATAAAGACTAGGAAGGTTATCAATGCACTAATAATAAGAGCAAGTTTAATGATTAATTTAATTCAACAACTTTAGATGCCTTAAAGGAAAAAGAGAAGGATAATTGGTTCACTTGTTAGTGAACTCCTAAAGCTGGTGGCTGGACGGCTGGGAGAAGAGTTCACTGAAATCAGCAGCATTCAGTCAGGGGAGGGCTCTGCCCGCCATGGGCCCAGCTGACAGGTGGGCAGCGCATCAGCGTGCTAGTATGTACCTCAGACAGGAGGCGGGTCCGCTCCGTTACTCCACCATTTCCCTGCTGGTAGCGCTCTCTTGCCTGAGGAGATGAACACACTGTATTTAGTGACAAATTCCGAGCAGGAGTAGATTACTTAAATATGACCTCTGTGTGTGTGTGTGTGTGTGTGTGTGTGTGTGTGTGTGTGTGTGTGTGGTTTCTGCACAGCATTTTATGGAACCCCCTTATTTGTGAACACATTTATGGAAGTGACATTTAACTGTAGCTATTTCATGTCCTTATTAATAGGTGCCATGCATTTAAGTGAAGCACTATAAAATGACAAACTACTGCAGCCTTTCCATAGCAGCTGTGCAACTCGCATGGGCACAGTTGACAATAAAACTGTCCTCTACCCTTCCTAAACACTCTGGGAGGGTGACTCTCGGTCATTCTAATTTGTGTGCTATGCAAGAGAAAATTAGTTCTAGAAAGAAAAAAAAAATCAATCAAAGTAGAGTATGAAGTTCAGCAATTAATGAGGATTAATAAAGTGGATGACAGTGCAGCCAACTAGAATATGTTCTCAGGAACTAATCTAGCAATCAATTATTCAATAGTAGTGTTAGATACACAGTGGCTTTAACCAGAGGGCATTTTTTAAGTAAAAATGCTCATGAAATCATGTATATATAAGGGAATAAGGGATTCAAAGAGACTATAATAAAAAGTGTAAATTATTTTTGACTTGGTCTTTGGGAACTTCTGAAAACAAGAGTTATCCCAAACTTATTTTCATTGTTGTTATACAATAATTCTTTAAAATGATCATTCACTGACAATTTCATCAGTGCATATACAATGTATTCCGATCATTTTTTTACCCTCATTGCCTTCTCCCAGTTCCCGTCCTGCTGAACCCCTTATTTGCATGTATTCTTACTAGACTAGCTTAGCATCAGGACATATGGGATTTTCCTTATACATTCCCAAAGAAAGCTATGAGATTTCCACAGCTGTTTGGGATTTTATTTTTTGAACAAAATTCTAAAATGTTGAAAGAATGAAAAACCAGTTTTATTTGATTAATTAAATTGTTTGTCTCTTGCTGGGCGGTGGTGGTGCATGCCTTTAATCCCAGCACTTGGGAGGCAGAGACTTGAACTCTGTGAGTTCAAGGCCAGTCTGGGCTACAGAGTAAGTTCCAGGACAGTCTCCAAAGCTACACATAGAAACCTGTTTTGAAAATCCAAATAAACATATAAATAAATAAAATTGTTTCTGAATTCATCTTGCTTTCATGTTACTTAGTATGTAGCTGAATGCCATTGTGCAAGGGCTGTTCCTTCCCTCTGACACATGAAATGCATACTATTCTTTCTCTTGCTTTCACAGTGAATTAGCGACGGACTTCGAAATGAAACACAGCATCCTGACTCTCTCTCTCTCAGTTCTAAGTTATGATCACCAGCAGTAAACCTATATTTCTAATAAAACAAACAAGCGTGTTTAGGGACTCCTTGGGGAATAATCATTTCTATCACATATGAAATGGAGAGTTTTCTCACCCCCGCCCCTGGCTTCAAGTGGGCAGAATGCATATGTTTCTGTTGATGAAGAATTTTAAACATTATATATTCTTTGATCCCTTCACACTTGTTTACAATGTATTTAGATCATATCCACCTAAAGCTCTCCCCTTTTCCCATTTCACAATTTATAAACAAAATACGTTGTTTTTGGGATTCGGGTCATGAATTTGACTAAATCCTTGAAAAGCATTTTTAAGTTACCTCACTCAGCTGGGCCTGGGCCCCACGATATTCTTGAACCAAGTGCTCAAGTTGATTGTTGATGTACTTTTCCCGGCTACCAATCTTTTCCAGAGTCCGACTAATTTCATTATGGAGCTTATCCAAAAATCCCTAGAAATTCCATGGGATTTTAGTAGATAAAGGAACAAATATGTTTTACAAAACTGGTGAAAACAATTTAAATATTCTTCAACCCACTCCACAAATGATCAATCATGTGTGCAGAAGATGACAGTTTGAAGCTTCAACAGCAAACAAAGTTTATGATTAGAAACACTTCAGTCACACCATTTTTTTTTTTTTAAGAAGCCAGATGTGACGGTGCAGTTCTGTAATCCAAGGACCCTGGACATTGAAGCAAGGGAACTGCCCTGGGACCTTGTCTCCAGAAAAGAAGATCCTGGCAGTGTCAGCAACCTCTTGTCCTCATGGACAACAAAACACCTGAAGCTTATGTCATTATCAAAGTAGCCAAGGGATAATATGGCTTTATGAAGTCGCAGTTCAAAGCTGATGGGAATATTACAGTTAGAAGTAGAGTCCCAGATCTGGACCTGGTCTAGCCTGGGATCCACAGCTTTGCACTCGAGCTTGCGTCTTTGTGGCATTCTCTAAAGATCCCACTTCTGCCATGGCAACAAGCCTGTGAGAGCTACAAGTCCTAGCCATTGTCAGTCTAGGGTGCATGCAATATTGGGAACCAGGAGAAAGACAGATATGTATCTAAAACATCTGTTAGATATATATGTGAAACATGTGCTATTGATATATATATATATGTATATATATACATATATATATCAAATGGATTACAGGAGGGTACTACCATGACTGACCATAAATAGTTTTTATATAAGTAGCTTGATTTATTTGGTGTAAGCACTAGGGCTGTGAAGATGTAATGCGGTATATATAATTAATCACCTCCTGAGAGATGAGGATTATATCTGCTCTCCTTTCAAACTCTACCACAATAGATTTAGATGAGTAAATCATGTTGGTTTGTCTGAAGTGATCACATACCTTGGTTTCCTTTAGAGCAGATTCAATTCCACTTTTGTGCTGGTGCATTTGGTCAACATGGATCCTCCAGTCCTATTAGTACAAGCACACATAGAAACAAAGTAAAAGAGGCCACATTTTCTCCTTTCCCTGATCTGTTGTGAAGTTGTGTTCTTTACCTTATTACTTGGTAGCTGTCCTAGTTCAGGTGGCAGAGTTGTATATACAGTTCGCAACCAAGAGTGTAAAGAAGTACGTGGGGGGCACTTTCGGAGAAAATGTCCTAAGTAAACGTAAATTATTTTATGTGTTCACATAGTGATATCTGATAATTTGAATATAAATTATTCCTGCACTGCTGGTGGTTAATATTTATGACTACCTATCAAAATGAAAGAAAATCTAATTATTAGCAAAGAAATACTTGCTTAAGCAGTAATGATTATGTTTGCCAGAAGCAACTCTCAACTCTTTCCTCAAATATCAAAGATTAGTTTGTCTCCTGAAAATGAAAATAAGCTTTTTCTTCAGTAAGACTTCTGAATATTGCCCTTAATAAAGGAAGTCTATACTGATTACCGGAGCCTAATGCTACAGGCCTCATTTTAAATTGATGTCAACCATGTAATCCCCTAAAAGATACCTTCAAAATACTTCAGTTTATATCATTATAAGGAAACACTTTAAATGACTTCAGACATACCAATCATGAGAGGTAAATTGAAGTAAGTGATGGGACTAGGCTATTCTCAATCCCATAAGTCTGTTTGCATAAACTGACAGGGTTGTTTGCTTGTGTTAGCCACAGAATTTCCTGAAGAAAAACATGTCAATAGTTCACTGTGCTGACTTTTCCACTTTGAAACACGCCCATAGCAACAGGGTGTATGAATGTTTTGGGCACTTCAAACATACCAAATATCAAGTTATATTTAAGCCGCAGAGAACCTCAAGAAGAATCTAATCTCACACTCATCATCCCACAGAATAACAAGTGGAGGCCTGGCTACAGGAGAGGGCACGGAGAGGACACTTGCACAGCAGTGTCACTTCCTGCTTGACACATACTGCCAGTTCAGGGGTAAGGGGACAAAAACTGTCACTTGACCCTAGTGAGGACGGCAAAACAGAACAAACAAGCACTGTCCTTTCCTGCATCTTTCTGCCTCATTAACAAAACATCTCAAAATACAAAGGCTGGAAAGGTCCTTCAAGGTTATCTCCTTACCCACCTAACAATTAGGTAGCTCAGCATTTTCATTTCACGGCTCAAAGACCTCTTTCCCACCCATGTCTGACTGTGCTATCTGGTAAAGGACAAGGCCCTTCCCACTCAGCAGCCAGCACTGGAGAAGTGGGTGCAGGAGCAGGAGCTGGGAGCTCAGTCGGTACAGATGACACCTCCATGGAGAAGAATGTGCCTGATGAGCGGCATTATTCATTGCAACAATGGCAGCGCAAATTAGACTTGAAGGGGGGTGAGTCTGGGAGGAGTTTGGGAGGGAGTAAATATAATTAAAATACATTATATGAAATTATCAAAGAACAAATAACAATTTAAAAGAGAACCTATGATCTAACACATCCCCAAATTATTCATATACCTTGGCTCCAAAAAAGCTTTTAGAAGTCTTAATGAATACCAAGATTAAATATTTACACATCTTTCTCTGCACCTATCACTCTATTTCTGTCTTTGTATACAAATAAATGTATACAGAAATACACACACACACACACACACACACACACACACACACACACACACTTTTAACTATCACACACGGTCCTGATTTATTATAATGGAAATATTTAAAATAGTTTGTGGTCTCATTTTTCTGTTCAGAATTATATGTACAAATATATTCTGCAAGCATTGACATTCAAATGGTTTGAGAGTGGCAACAACACTTGACTCTCCATGTTAATTATGATAACTTACATTGATATAAACCTTTGGAGCTAGAGTTCTTATGGAGTCTTAAAGCCTAAGTAACATCTCAATGGGATATACAAGAGGAGAGAAAGGTTAGGATGAAAGAGTAACACAAACAAGAAAGACAAAAGGAACATATCAGTGTAGGCTGGCTCAAGTCTAAAACACAAAATTCTGGAGTAGGAGGTAGAAAGGATTGATCATGAAGAAATGAAACTGAAGAGGTTGAGTAAATTGCTCCAGGGCTTTGTTCTTAACAAGTGAGGAGTGTGGTTTTTACCACGTGGCCTATTATTCAATGTCATTGGTTTGAATTTTCAAGTCAAGCCTGGGCTTTGAATAAGGAACCACTAGGAAAACAAGATTCTGAAGACTGGGAGGAGACCAGTCAGGAGGCTGTGCAGTAGTCCAGCTCACACAGGTCTGAAAGGGAGAACAGATACATCCAAAGGATCTGTGGAGTCACAACAGGCAGGACAGCCTTACCTGGGGAAGTATGAGTACAAGGTGGCTGGAGTAGAGGTGGGGAGTAAAAAGATAAACTCGTTGGGTTCTAGATTGACAAATAAATGCAATAGTGACCAGTGCAACACGTAGCAAGAACAGGACAGAGTAGGGTAGATAAAAGTAGCAAGAAATTGGGTTTGGACTTATTAAATTTCTCTAATTTTTATAGGTAATTAAAGTACAACACTAGTCATGATTTAGAATTATCAGCCAGAAAAATCCAAATAAATATCTTATATAAAATATCCAAGGACACAGTTCCTGATGAACACTACTTTTAACGAAAACAAACAAACCTTTAAACTATTCTTATCTTTTAATCCAGAAACTTTGATTATAGAAAGTATTCCCACTACAAACTGGAAACACACATGGATTCATGTATATGTTTTCTGTTAAAACACTAGAAAATAATATTGCTAATTTTGTATAATTCATTCTACCATTTTTAAACAATGCACACAGTATAAAATGATTCTTAAAAACTTCAAAGCTAAGCAGAACTCAGCAATACACTGTTCAGAGATACACACAGGTAAAAATACCCAGAAAACAGGGAAAGAAGCTAAGAACAGTCCACAGACTTGGGGATGGTAGTTACCATGGATGGGGAAGGAAGAGATACAGAGAAACACACAGGTAACTTCAGGGAGTTCCAAACTCTAACCAGAAAAAAGGCTGGTTTTATTTTTGAGATTTGAAACTCTGTATTTTGCATTATATATATATTAAAATGTGTTAAATGCTAAGTTCTTGTCTCTTTAATGATCAGCAAAAATATATGCTTAATAGCATACAGATAATAGAAAATATAGTCCCCAAACACTAGGCATTTAAATTATTAAAAGTTAGTATTATATATGTTTAAGTATGTATATTATGAATGTGCCTGTATATTTTTATATTAACACATAGGTTTGAACATAGATTAATTTTACAATTAAAATTTATATATTATATATAACTTATATATTTTATATTTTATAATTATAGAATAAGTTTATTTTTATTCTTTAATTTTTCTAAGATTTTTAGCAAATTTTATCATATTAACTATCACAGGAAAAATAGAAAGGGATAATCTCACAGTTGTCTAAGAAGTTCCTAAAAAGGTGTTAAGGTTTTAACATAGTTATAATGGGAAGTAGGTGTGACTATAACTGTGACATTTTAAAAACATGAATATAAAAGGGGAAAGGCATACATTTGAGGGCGGGCAACTGAGATGGTTGAAAGCTTTACAAAGGTTTGTGTGGTAAGAATGGAAAAGTGATGGGTTTTAATGATATGTAAGGACTTGAAGCCTATCTGGATCCTAGAAATAAGTAACACTAAAAGGAGCTATTCAACAGTGCTAGCAATCCGAACATTGGTGGAGGATGCATTAAGTTACAGCCACTTTAATGTAGCTTTACATATTTGAAACACAAAGGTTTAGAGAGATAAGGAGATACTGTCATCCTTTCTGATCCATTTCTCCCTTCCCTAAACAGCTTAGTGAAACTTGCTGGCGCTAACTGGAGGAATGGACTTCTCTACTCCACTGGTGGTCTTGGCTGTGTGATTCTATTTCAGCAGAATGGTGGACTGTGTAGAAGTTGGAAGAGGTGTCCATCTAAGAGTGCCTTTGTCCTATCTTTCAGTTGAGATAGGGAGGCCGTCTTACTCCAGTGCTTTTTTTTCCCTTTCTTTCTTTTTTATTATTACTTAAAAAAATATCAATCCAAATTCCCACTCCCTTCCCTCCTCCCAGTCCCCTCCCTCTCCCTCCACAGACCCTCCCCCCACCCCTCAAACCCTAAGGGAGTGCCATGCACCCTGCCCTGTGGAAAGTCCAAGGCCCTCCTACTACATCTAGGTTGAGCAAGGTTTACATCCAAAGAGAATAGGATCCCATGAAGCTGGTATCTGCAGTAGAGGCACATCCCAGTGTCACTATCAGTGGCCCCTCAGTCTGCCCCAGCTGCCAACCCCCTTCAGAGGGGCTTGGTTGTTCACATGCTTGTTCACTCCCAGTCCAGTTGGAGTTGGTGAGCTCCCATTAGCTCAAGCAAACTGTCTCAGTGGATGACCCCCTCATGGTCTTAAATTCCTTGCTTATACTCTCACTCCTTCCACTCTTTTTTAGCCTGAGCTTGGGACTGAGAAGCATTGGGCACCACTAGAATTAAGCTGCAGCAAAAGTTTTCTCGAGTCAGGATAATGTGCTGCACTTATTGTAAGGCACTGTGGTTTGGGGGTTGTTCATTGTGGAGGACACAACTACATATACACTTTATACGGAGACAAACTAGGTGTCAGTGTGATGTCTAGAAAATGTGTTTCTAAACCTGTGGACTTTTATATGTCATATACATCTTTGTGATAAAACAGACTGCTGAGGAGTTTACAAGGTTGAACTGTGGCCTCTTACTGCTATGTGTCCAGTGAGCACTGTGTGCTACTGCAGTCTACTGGCCAGTATCCTATGGCTCTGAGGCATCTGGTGTGGGAGGTCCTCTGTGTGTTGCTTTCATCAATGAATAAAGAAACTGCCTTGGCCTGTTGATAGGGCAGAACATAGGTAGGTGGGGAAGACAGAACTGAATTCTGGGAGGAAGAAAGCAGAGTCAGGGGGCTGCCATGGAGCCACCGGAGACAGACACTAGGAATTTTATCCAGTAAGCCACTGCCATGTCATGATATACAGATTACTAGAAATGAGTTAAATTAGGATGTAAGAGTTAGTCAATAAGGTGCTAGAGCTAATGGGCCAAGCAGTGATTTAATGAATACTGTTTCTGTGTGGTTATTTTGGGGCTAAATTAGCCAGGCGGCCGGGATGAACAAACGGGCCCTCCTCCTACAGGCATCTTTCAGTGTTCTTTAGACATTTATCCTGTTTGCTGAAGACCAGTGTTTCACCTAATTTTACAAACTTTCTCAATGGAATGGAGAGCAGTAATGATCCAGCAAATAACTTCCTTAGATTCACTTCTATTTGCAGTGTTTATGATTGAGCCCTGGGCCTTGGACATGCTGGGGACTCAACCATTCATCTATAGTCCCAGTTCCTTAGGCTTCTTATTTTTCAAAATCACCTCATACAAAATCTCATATAATTCTATCACTTGTGAGGGTAAATAACAAAGGTATAAGCATATCCCCTTTCCCCACTCTAAATTCTTTGGCATTAAATTATATTATGAATCTTTCCCTTTCAGAAAGTGGAGAATCGTGAAGAAGTAGCTCTAGCTGGTGATTCACAGTACAGCATACAATCAAAATGGATGCGATCTGGCTGCAGCTGTTAGGTGACTGAAGGCTACATAGTTCTCTGAGTTGCAGTTCAGCAGAACATCACCTGACTAGTCTCCTTTGTATACGGAGGTTTAGTTTAGTGTCTTTTTCTTTTTTAGGGATGGGTGAGTGGTGGTTCCAACTGAATGACTAAAAGCTTCTCTCTGAAACTATGGGGCAAGGGATGCAAAAATAATACCACGAGTTATAGTTGTACATCTGTGCATTAAGTATCATTAACATATTAACTTGTAAAATGTCAGCCTCTCCCTTCCATCTTAACTCAGGCATGAGTTTCCATGCTCATGGACAGACACAGAGTTAAAGTCTGCTAGCCAAAAGCCAAAGCAGGAGTCTTGTGTGTGCTGGGATGGCTAATGGAAAATCCATGACACCACACAGAAGAACCTACTAGTTCATGGGATCTACTGGAAGCTTTTGCTTCTCCCTCAAAGCAGGAAGAGGGCAACCATGTCACCTCTGTAATTCCATGTGTCCCCTTTCTCTCTGTTCTCACTGTCTGTATCTCAGATCCACTACTGACAATTACCAGTGAAATCTCAATTCAATGAGGCTTTGCGGTTGTATTTTAATAAATATCAAAAGTGCATATTAGCTCTTATAGATTCTATTTTAGATGGTTATTTCATTTTCCCCATTAAGGCTTAGTTTCAGTTCAGAATTCCTCTAGAAGTTTTTGTGGTCACTGCAGTGTATAAAGGAAGAAATCCTGCACTCCAGCTTACAGGCTGGGAAACAAACTGAGGTTGTTTGATTTTTACAGTTTATCATTAATTGAAAAGAAAACCAAATATGCTTTTCTGTCATAGATAGATTTCCCTTTATATCAAGCAGTCACTTTCATTTTTTTTTATCCTGTCCCCCAATTTCAGTAAGAAAAACAGAGGTTATGAGAACTCCCTATTCAAACATGTACACTGAATGAAATCATTTTTCTGTTGTTTGGCTAAAGTACAGACACTGGGGAATCTTATTGCTTCTAGTCTGCTCCAGATGAACAAACTAGACAACCCTGCTAGGACTATCTTTAAAATAAAATAAACAACTTACAAAGACGGATTATAGTACTTTCCCACAAATAAATGAGCTTCAGTAGATATATACACGTATGTATACACATGCATATACAAAAATATATAATACATGTACACACATGTATAAATACATAATACATGTAGACACATGCATAGACACATACACATCTACATAATATACAATTTATTTATACACACAAACATATATATATACACACATAATACATGGGTGCACACACGTATGCATTTTGGTTAGTCAGAAGTCTTTCTGTTGCATCCTTGCTTTAGTGTAGATTCGGATCTCTACAGTCACATGGCTCTTATGGTCTCTGTAAATCTAATGAAGACAACTATAGTGTTAACAAGCATTGCATTTGATAGATGTAAGCATTATGCCAAGAACTGCTGGACTCTCAGTATATATATTTTGTCTAGAGATTCTCCTAAGATGCAGTTATGAAGGCTTAGCTACTTTTAAGTAGAAGCCCCAAGCCACACAGGTAAATCCATCATCTAGAGCAAAGCTATGCGAATTATCATTACATAAATATCCCAATGAAATGCACTAAGATGTAACCCCAAATGTTAAGAGGACAATGGGTAAGCATGACTTTACTCTTATTTGTGGCAAAATTCGAATCTTCATAGCCTCTGAAGTCTCAAGTTGTGGGGCTTGATTGCTAGCAGGCATCAGAGAGGGTAGAAACTTTAAGTGAAGCATGTGAGAGATCTCTGGGCCACTATGTGCAGACTCTTGAAAAGGGCGGTGGGATCTAAACAACGTCTCTCTCCCAAACTCTGGCCATGAGGAGAGCTGTTTACCACACTTCTACAATGAAAGTAAAGCATGATCTGCTGCTGCCCCACAGCAACAAGGCCAGCAGAAGCCGCCGACTGTTGCCCAAAGGAGCCTTCTCTCTATAAGCTGTCTAGCATGTTTCTGTTAGTAAAGGCAAAGTTAGCACGGTTTTTAATATTTGAAAATTTACAAGAGTTAATCTATATATTAACTGTTCAAAATGAATTTAAAATGTTCACAGAACCAACAAATATAATTAAGAACATTCTCATTAGGAAATATCTAGACCCAGATGGCTTGAACAGTGAATTTTAACAAACATTTAATTAAAAAGGAAATAACAATCATGTATAAAGTGTATTGTAGAGTAGAAAAAAAGAAGGGGTGGAAAGTGGGAGGGAGAAAGGAAGGGGAAGGAGGAGGGGGAACAAGAGAAAGAGAGTCAATTTGTTTTATGAGGCCTATATAGCATTACATTAAAACTTGACAAGGGTATGAAAAGCCAAAAGCAACCAACCAAACAACATCAAGTCATAGATCAATAAATACCATTTGAACCTTTTATAAAAGAGTTATAAATATACTAAACAAAATATTACCAAACCCAAACATAGTAATGAAAAAAGATAAAAAGGCAATAACTTAACATGCTCAAATTGAATTTGTATTTGAATTTATTGCAAAATATAAGGTTGGTTTCACACTAAAAAATCAGTACTTAAAAGGAAGGGTGACATCAGCAAGTTAGGAGCAAATTTCTTATTTCAAATTTGAAATTTCAAAAGTGTGTCCTTCAACACAAAAGGACCAAAAAAAAAAAGTCTGCTGTTCTACAAGAATGTGAGGAAGGTTGTTGAAGTTCAGTAGGGATGTGGCAAACATGTGGCCTTAGAGAGAAAGGGACAGAGTATATATCAGTCACCCTGTTTCCTAGTCTAATATAAATCCCGAACCAAGAGGGACTTCACACGGCAAAACTGGGTTCACAGGAGGTCAATATAGTTTCCTACTAATACCGTGGACTCTTGAAACATTTGCTACTTGAGAAACTTGCATTAATCCCTCAAGTCCTAGCACAGTTTAGGGAGCAGCTGGGGAACTCAAGCTCCTTCAACAGCCTGGAGAAAAAGTTTAGATTATGTGTCTTCTCAAGCTCTTCTACATAGAACCATCCTGGGATGTCAGCATCTTTGGCACTGAGCTAGACTCAGGTATTGGGCAGCAAGTACAACTCCACTAATCTTTGCAAAAGGCTGCAGCCCTTGAGAAACAACAGACACCCATCCCCTTTAGGCCACAAGTGTGGTCCAGACTATGGGGCATATAAACACCGATAAACACCATGTTCCTGCTGCCAGGAACACTATCTGCGGAGGGCCACCAGAATGGCCTGATCCTCCATTCCACATGCATACATTAATATTATAGGTGCCCATCTTTGCTCTTGAACCTACTGCATCATGCCTACCTGAACCTGCCTATACATCCCCTTCCTCTATGCATCCTTCACAAAGTGATGGCGACCCCAGCTCCACCGATGTGTATCATTATGAGACCACTGGCAACCTGCTCCACCCAAAACAGCTGCATCTTAGCTGGACAGGCAATAGCAGAGACTCCTGCAGCTGAGGCCAATTAGATCCTTATAGGCATTGCCAACACTTATTACAGCTGAAGCATATATCCAGTGAGTGTACTACCATGCCTACCTGTGACACAAGTCAGTGTACCACACATAACTGATACTATAGGACATGCTGCCAAGAGAAAGCTTTTAGATATAAAAGCCCTCATATGAGTTGACAGGGTCAACAGATCGGCTGCACAAATAACATATGTATAGTATTAAAAAGAAAGGTTAAATCATGCCTTCAAAGAAACAGTAACTTTCTAGCGATGGACCCTAAAGAAGAGGGAATTTACAAGTTGTTTGGAAAAAAATTCTAAATGATGACTTTAAAGGAAGCTTAAGGAAATATAAGAAATTTGAAAAGTTTAATAAAATAAGGAAAAGAACTTTAATCTGAACAAGAAATTTAGCAAATATAAAGATATCACAATAAAATAAAGTATAATAGGTTGGGGAGATGGCTCAATGGGAAAGTGCTTGATATGCAAGCATGAGGGTCTGAGTTTGGATCCTCAGCCAATGTTGTGAACATAGGCACTGATCTCTAACTCCAGCATTGGGGCTGCAGGTGTGGGAGTGGAGACAGGCAGATCACAGGGGCTTGCTGGCAGCCAGGTTAGCTGAATAGTGAACTCCAGGTTCAGAGAAAGTCACTGTCTCATGTATGTTTACATGTACACATTACACACACACACACACACACACACACACACACACACATACACACACACACACACACACACACACACACACTCACCATATCAAATTCATCCATCAAACCAGCAAGATGGCTTAGTGGGTAGATGTTCCTGCTGTAAAAGACAAATCTGGTGACCAAAAGTTGATTTCTGGAATTCACATAGGAGTGGATGGAGAAAACCAACTTCATAAAGTTGTCCTTTGACCTCCGAATGCACACTGTGGCATGAATGCTCCAGGCAGTGTGGGCACACATGGCAGCAGTGGTTGTCTAAACAATAGCTGCACAAACTCAAGGCAGTCGGCATCCCGGCATGAGTGAGGGAGGAAAAGGAAGCCTCTACCCCTTGCCAAGCAGATACTGACAGTTGATGACATTTAAAAAAAGGAGAGTTGGTTTTCTTTAGGGGTGTGGTCCACAGCAGGTGGATCATGCTTCAGTGACCGTCCACAACCGAGTGCATAGAACCCAGTACTAGTTGGACTCAGTGAGTTATTAAAAAAAAAAGAAGAGGGCATGAAGTGGAAAGGGGCACATGGTGGGGAATCCAGAAGTTGGAGCAATGCATAAAGAAAATATGCATAATTACAACCGAAAGCTTGGTGGCACTAACAGGAATGGGGTTGGCATCCGCAGTAATTTTGATGAAACAGAGGACATTATGTTAAGTGGAGTGAGCCATTGCATTAGTCAGCTCCTCATCAATTTGACAAATGACTCAAGAAAAAATCAACTTAAGGGAGAAAGCTTTCTTTGGCCTCATGGTTTTAATCCATGGCTGGCTGTTTTCACTGCCTTCAGATCTGTGGCAGGTACAAGCGTCCACTGGGGACCTCTGAACACAACTCTGTGGACATGGAGAGAACTGTTGTACATATCTGTAGTGTGTGTTGTAGCTGATTTGTTTCAGAGGTGTGGGAATAATCACCACCAGTATTGCTGTTTGTGGAAATTCCTCTTTTCTGGCTATTCTCGATGTAGAGAAACACTCAAGCATGTACACAGTGGCAAAGCATGGCATTCAGAACGAGCATAAGTATCCTCACACCCACATATAATCGAAATCAAATTGGAGATCCAGAGTTCTAAAGGTAAAATCCTGTCAGTTAAGCAATCACACCTCTAACTGGCACAGTGGTTTTCTTTATCGACTACCACCCGCTAGTGAAGAGCCTTCATGTGTTAACTGAGACTTGTTATTTATGGCTAGCCCAGGCTGCACTTCTTTTCTATGACTGCGCAGACCTTTTGAGGGCCTCCAGGCTTCAGAAAGAAATTCCCAGAGTTGGGATCTCACAGGTCAAGTTAGAAATCAGAACTGATCTCATGAGATGCTGAGTAACTACTGTGGAGAACTGGTGATTAAGCTTGCCACTCATTCCAGTTTGTGTGCCTGCTGGGATAAACATCAACCAACAGTAACCTAGGGGAGGAGAGCGTTCATTTCATCCTACACTTCCAGGATTCATCAGAGACAGAAATCAGGGCAGGAACCCACACAGGAACTGAAGCTGAAACCATGGAGGAAGGCTGCTTACTGAATTATTCTCTCTGGTTTGTGTTCAGATAGCTTTCTTCCACAACCCAGGACAGCCTTCCCAAGAGTGCCACGGCCCACAGTGGGTTGGGCCCTCCCATACAGTCAAAACAACTTTCCCTCATTCTGAGATGAAGTGGCATCCATAGATCTGGCCACAGACCAAACTCATCTGGGCCATCGCTTGAGACCTCCTTCCCAGGGGACTCTGTTTGTGTCAAGGCTCTAACAGTAGTTCCACCCAAGTTAAACAATCTGCCAAACAAAACTTAGATCTCAGATTGACATTCAACATCCTTCCAGCAAACAAACAAAAAATAGTTATCTTCTACATTTTCAAAGAACCAGGAAACAGAAATCATTTCTTTGGTATTAAAAAAAACACAGGCAAAAATAATGAAATAAAACCATGGCAATAAAATTTTGTTCAAATATTAAGAAATTTCAAATAAAACATAGTAATAGTGAGAATGACTCTAACACGGCTGATTGGGAAAAATGAGTCAAGCCAACAAAAACTACATTTTGTAGGACGTCCATGTGACAAATGGTTTCTGCTTCAATTCATATTTTATATCCAGCAATTCAAGGGAAACATTAAATCATACTTTACAATAATGAAATATTTAGGCAGTCTAGACATTTTAATTATAATCAATATATATTAATTCACTGCTCTCAATCACAGGTGTCTATCTGAGGTCTGTGGGCAGCGAGGCATTAGTCTCTCGCTGCTGCAGTATTAACGGAGCATGCAGTTTTCACTGGTTATTTCTTTGTAATCAGCCATCACTGCTGATGCTCCTTAGTTACAGCTAATAGTGGTCACTAAGGCAAAACTATTCTGACTTCTATTTTAATTTGTGATACATGGGACCTTTACCTGGTTCAGTTTAAACATTTATCACATTCAAGGTAAACAGAAAGGCAGGCATCAGCAGCCATGCTTAAACAAACTATGTCCAGAGCATTAAGCAAGACAAGACAGAAGCAACTTAGGATCTTGTCGTTGATCAGGGAGACTGGCTTTGTCTCCACTCCTTTGCTGTATTATTCTGTATAATTTTAAGCACAATAAACCTTTCCCACCACGTGGTATCTATCCATGACCACATGCAACAAAGCAAATACAAAACCAAAATCAAACAGCTGACCTTGCAAATACAACTTCCAGTGCACAAAATCATATCTTGCTTGAAATAATACAACAGTCCCAAAGAATAGCTGCTTTGTGCAATCTCTTTTGAAGAATGCCTGCTATAAAAGTCCATCAGCGAGTATTTTCCCTCGCTCTGAGATGATGTGGCAGCTGAGTAATCATGCCGGCTGTTCTAAAAATGTATGTGTGTCTAGTTAATTTAGGCAGTTTATTTTGATAGCATTCACCTCTTTTTGATTATAGCAGGTGTTTCAAGGATAAATTTACTGAAAATGGTATTTTGTTTAAACAACAGCAGCATGTACATTTATGGCCCTGTTATATTAAAAAGCATTTATTGTCTGGCAGCAATAGATACAATTACAAACATTTGTGACAGTAATTGGCGCTATTACTCCTGCATGGAGCCTCATGGAGATCAACTTATTGCCACCTGTATTTACATTTGTTGCTATAATTGCTAAAGCTGACTTTTTAAATTGGGTGTCTTATTTTTCTTTCAATTACGTGAATATTTTTTAATAGAAGGTCTACCAGAAAAATCTCTAAGAATTATAAATGCAGTTTCTGCACTATGCAAATATCAGACAGAATCCTGTGTTAATAATGATCATGTACATGGATGGAATCCATTCCTGTATTCTAGCCCACAGAATACCTTATATCTCTTGGCTTCTGGATGCAAGAATACTATTACTATTTCCCACCCAAAACTAGAGAATAAGTCTTAAGAAATGTTCCCATTCCCAAACTATAACAATACATAAATATTTAGAAAAGTTAACCTTTGCTAACACCTTCTCGCGTTGTATACAAATGCTGTTAGGCACAAAGCCAAGAAAGCTAGTTTCTCTATTGCTTTGGAATGAGAGACATGCTCTCAATTCCTCCCAGGTACAGTTTTGTCTGCAATAATAAAAAGAAAGAGCCTACCCCTGTAACTTTCTGCAGGACTTAGCTTCCAATTTGAAGAGACTGAGATCTAATATAGTAATTCTGTAGTCCCTCCAGGTTCATTTAAATGGAATTCTACCTGCTGATTAATGAAGGCCCTCTTCTCCCTCTTAGGTCTTAGCTCTCATGGTGACTGAGGAGCCCAAAGGCTCAAAACTATTGCAGTGGTTTTATCCTATTACAATGACTCTTCCCAAAAGGTCTCCCGCTGTAGTCACCTAAGGCAACACCTGAGTGCTTTATTTACTTCAAAACAAAACTCAATTGTGTGGAGTTGAAACTTAAAATTTAAGGTTCTTTTGATGACAGTTCAGCAAAGTCAGATGCCGCAGGACAGGAAGGTCTATAAAAACAGTTCAGTGAATCAGAGCTTTAAAATAATTAGAAATATATGTTGTAATACTTCCAAAGCATTCAAAAATAATCACTTCATCTAAATTCCTTGTAATGAATCTGAAGATTTACATAATTACTTGAGACATTTTGGCAAAAGGAAGGAGGAACCTACCCAACTATCTCTTAAAAAAACAAAGCAGGAAACATTTAATTATAATTTGGAAAAAATCTATTTAAGACATTAATCAAATTTTTAATTACTATATCCATGGGGCACTGAAGCATATTATAACATTTGTTCATTCCATTAAATACCTAATATTAAATCACCATAATGTACAATCCTTTAGAAATAAGAGCTGCATAATTGAAGAAAAGAGCTTATGTTAAAATTTAGTTGAATTGATTTCACACTTCCCGTTTTTCCTCATTTTTGAGGAATAAGAATAAATATTAGTAGTATTTACTTGATGTTAAGAAAAAATAATAAGACAGGGCAGCTCCGCTGGCGCAAAGAAATCCAATTAGGTCAGATCAAACCAAATCAAAATGCCCATCATTTTAGTAAGTACAGCACTCTCGGGTGGCCAAGTGCATGCAAACCCAGAACCACGTGTTTCTCTTCTGGGAGCTCACTTAAATACCCTGTGGGAGTGGCATGCTGGGATTTGGAGTCCAGACCAAAGCAACTCCCAGGTCAGAGAGGCTAGGATGGATGCCAGGGGCTGGAGGCTAGCTCCAGACTTAACACTTGGTTTCTACTGTGATAAAACAAACAAAACACCATTAGAAGTCATTTTCCCTTAGGTCAACTAATACACAAATCAGCAACGACAATGCCAAGACACACACCAAGCCAGAATTCTAATCCACCCGGTGCAGCATCTGGTCCAAGAAACTAAGTCATGAACTCTGTAGTAATTAGCCCCTCCCAGTCCTTGGTCAAGCCCTTCCAATTTGGGCCTAGCCTGCAGACAAAGCCATGTCCTCCCTGCGATGGTGAGTATCACTTGTCAACTTGTAAGACTGTAGAATCATCAGGAGGCGGTCATCTAGGTAACTGTGGGTGACTATACTGATCACGTCAATTGATGTGAGAAGACAGCTTACAGTGAGTGGGTTGTGCCACTCGCTGGCTAGGATCCTCAACTGTGGAAGGGAAGAAAGGGAGCTGAGCAGCAGCCTTCCTTCATCTGTTTTTCTCTGCTTCTTGACTGTCAATGAAGTGTGGCCAGCAACTTCAAGTTCCTGCTGCTTTGACTCTTCCCAAGATGCACTGTACTCCTGAACTGTGAGTGAAAAAAAAAAAACAAACCAAACCTTTTCTTCCTTAAGGAGCTTTCCTCAGGGCATTTTATCACAGCCACAGGGAACCTTATTAAGACACTGCCCTACCCAACCGATAATGTAGGATGGCCTGCTTCAGATTTTACTGTACTGCAGATTCCCAGTCCTACCTAAACATACCTGAAGCTTCCATTAGTTCTGCTAACAGAATATTTTAAACCTCCCTACCAGCCTTTGAGGCTCTGTCAAACGCAAGTAAGAGATGGTGGCTGAGCCGCTCGATATAGTGAGCTCAGAAAAAAACAGCCCTGGTTGGTCCCATCTGAATAGTGTCCAAAGTCAAAAGTTTACAAACCCTGTCTTGGGGAGAAAAAAAAAAGAGGAAAGAGAGATCTCTCAAGAAAATAGAAAACTCTAGAGATTCAAATTTATCAAGTTATCAGTAACACAGATGGTGAAAATCTAAACAAACATTCATTCATGTCTCGGAAGTGCTGGGCATACAGAATTCTTTGAAATATCTCAGGACCTTGTCAACTGAGTCACTTAAAATTTTTTAAAAAATGTTATACTTTTGGAATTAAAAAATGTTTCAGTCACTTAGGAAAAGATTTCCTTTGATAATTATCATGAATAATCTTCATAGAAAGATTCTGAAGTAAATTAGCTTCAAGCTAGAGACTATTCTGATTGACCATGCTGCAGCTAAGACTATTCTGACTGGACATGCTGCAACTAAGACTGTTCTGACTGTACATGCTGCAGCTAAGACTGTTCTGACTGCAATGCTGCAGCTAAGACTGTTCTGACTGCAATGCTGCAGGTAAGGCTGTTCTGACCATACATGCTGCAGCTAAGACTGTTCTGACTGCACATGCTGTGGGAAATTCTGAATCTACTTTCCAATTAATCTGTGTCTGCCTCCTCTCTCCCATGCCACTGTTCCCCTCAGAAGACTCACTGGGACAAGCCATTCCTTGCTAGGGTTCTGTACTCAGTCTTTGTGATCCTTATGCTTGCTGAAAGTAACCACCCCAGCTCCTGTAGAATGCTGCCGTGCCCTTTCTTCACCCAATCCTGACTCCCGGTTTGATTCTAACCGCTGAATGTTGACAAGCTTGCTCTACTACTTGGAAATCCGTCAGCTGAGTACTGATGGTAAAGTAGATGACTTGTCGACAGCAATTAGTGTTACCATCCTTACCTATTAATACCCTCTGGAAATACATACAATGCAATGCTACATTTTTAAAAAGCAGTACAATATCAGTTTATAAATAAAAATGTACAGAAATAGTTGTCAGCATGTAGTGGTTCTTTGGTAGTATCCTATGTTCTTCACGTATGCTCATTCATTTATTTTTTGTAACTCTTTAAGTGAGGCATTAAAATAAATTTCACTCTTTAGATGAGGAAATTAAGGCACAGAGTGTTGGAGTCACCCACCACCATAATCTGTGGTCAGGTGACCTGGGTTCAGAATTTCTGCTCTTAATCACGTGTTACATTGTGTCTATCTGAATGGGCAAAAGCCTGCCTTGCCATTCAGATACTATTTTCATCATTTACAAAAGCAAATGACTATTCTGTTTACAGTTCCTCATTTGAGGTAAAAGATACTTGCATTTCTGAGTGGTGGAGAGGGTTAAGTGAAATAACGTACATGCAGTTCTAAGACCAGTTCCTGGCATATAGTAAATAGTAAATGCCAATTTTCCAATTGCTACTGGGGAAAAAAGGAAAGATTCAGCAAAGAATAATGACGTGAACTCATGTAAGAATATAATGTGGATGCTTACATATACTCCTTAAATGACAGAAGTATTACTGCATACACTTTGTAAACCTTCCTGAATACTGATTAGGCACCCAAATTAAAAGAATATAATAACAACAACAATAATACTATTTATTAGATACTGACACACTCTATCTTAATAGCTTTTTTACTTTTTTATTGCTGTAACAAAACACCTTGACCAAGGCAACTTATAAAAGAAAGCATTGAATTTGGGGCTCACAGTTCCAGAGGGTTAGCATTCATGACCATTACAGTGAGGACCTTGGCAGTAGGGAGGCAGCCTTGGTACTATACACAAACATAAAGGACAGAGAGAGAGAGAGAGAGAGAGAGAGAGAGCGCTAACTGGAAATTATGTGGGCTTATGAAACCATTTAATCTGCATTTGCCTCTTCTCTCCCATGTCACTGTTCCTCTCAAAGACTCACTGGGACAAGCCATTCCTTGCTTAGGGTCTGTATTCAGTTCTTGTGGTCCCTGACCTTGCTAAGAGTCTAACCGCCTAGCTCCTGTAGAACGCTGCCATGCCCTTTCTCCACCCAGACCCGAGTCCTGGTTTGATTCCTCTAACAAGACCATACATACCTCCTAATCCTTCCCAAGCAGTTCATCCAAACCACAACACTCCACTCCCTGGCCCCCATAGGCTTACAGCCACATCATAATGCAAAGTGAATTTAATATAACTTCAAAAGTCTTCACAGTCTCTTGGTCTCAACACAGTTTAAAAGTACACAGTTCACAGTCCCTTGTAGAGGCGGGGTGATGAGAACAGGAGTATTTTGGGAAGAAGGAAGCTCCTTTTCTCACTCCTGCTCAGAAGAAGCAGGATGTGACACACCTTTAATCCCAATGCCTGGAAGGCAGAGGCAGACAGATCTCTGTGAATTTAAGGTGTGGTGGCAGATACCTTTAATCCCAGCACTGGGAAAGCAGAGACAGGCAGATCTCTGTGAGTTCAAGGACAGCCTGGTCTACAGAGGGAGTTCCAGGACAAAGATACACAAAGAACCTGTCTCAAAAAGCCAAAAATTAAAAATAAAATAAATAGAGGTTAAAGTAAAGCCACATAAAGATGAAAAATACACAGAGATTCTGGATACTGTATGTTATTATTCTCTCTTTAAATTATTTGAATGCTAAAAAAGGAGCAACAGCTGCTAAAAGATATTTGCTTATAAATGCTGCTGAATTAATCCAAGATAGGTATTTTGAAAATACCTTGACTTCAAAATTGAAGTCAAAAGATATGTTACTTTGGAGAAGAGATTTTGCTTTTGTTTTCATAGGAAATGAGAGGCTGTGGATTCATTCTGAGTTAAAAAAAATCAGGTTTGATCAAGGAAGACCACCTAAAAAAATCTCCAGTAGGAACAGATGGCCCAGATGTCTGAGTTCTACATCCAGAACAGATTCAAGACGCTGCCTGAGATGATCAAGCCTCACAGGATACTCTAGTCAGGACTTGATCATAACTCTAAATTTTCTTTAGGTCCCCATAAGATTATCAGTGCCCCCAACCAGCCGAAAATAGCCTGAAATATTATGCCCACATTCCCCAAAAATGGACTATGGATATTTTTCTTTAAAAAAGGGGGGGGGGAAGTGGTGCAGGAGAATTGTCTGTATTCTCTCAATCATGTTTTAAATAAATGCTGATTGGCCAGGCAGGAAGTATAGGCAGGTCAAACAGACAGGAAGTAGAGGCGGGGTGATGAGAACAGGAGAATTCTGGGAAGAAGGAAGCTCCTTTCCTCACTCCTGCCCAGACCACCGAAGAAGCAAGATGTGACAGCCCCACTGAAAAAGGTACTGAGCCATGTGGCTAACATAGATAAGAATAATGGGTTAATATAAGCTATAAGAGCTAATAAGAAGCCTGAGCTAATGGGCCAATCAGTTTATAACCTAATGTAGACTCTCTGTGTGATTTTCTTTGGGACCTAAATGACTGGGGGAACGGACAGGACATAAACCCCAACGAGCAGGCCCTTCATGTTACACCATCTGAGATTCAAGGTAATTGAAACCTCTGTAAAATAAAAAAGCAAATTACATACTTCTAACATACAATGACACAGAATACACATTACCATTCTGTTGGGTCTAGAGAGCACATACTGGACCACAGCAAGACAGAAGTACAGCAAGGCAAACTCAAAATCCTGTAGCTCTATTTCCAATGTCAAAGGGCTCTGCTATTTCAGTTTTGTTGACTACAATGCACTTCACTCTCTTCTCTCTGTCTCTCAGGCTGGTCCCATTCCCTGTCTGTATCCCTATTTGGTAGATATCCCATGGCTCTGGCATCTCCAACACAATCCAACCTTCACTTTAACAGCTTTATGCAGTGGTCTTGCTGGGCCCCCTTGCCACATGCCTGGCCATTGCAGCTTTCCTTAACCTTGAAGGATGACTACAACAGCATTGCTACTGTGTCCTTCACGACTCTTGAGCCAGAACCATGTGACTGAGGTTGCCAAGTTCTGCTGCCTTCTGGGGACAGAAACTGGTCCCCTCCTTGAATTACATTTGTATAAACTTTGACTTGTTGCTGTTCTATTAGGAATAGGCCTCCTTAGGCCTCTTAACTCCTTAGGCCTTTTCTTTTTAGAAGCTGCAAGATTAGCTGGGCAGGTTCTCACCCTTAGGGTGCCAATTCCCTTCATTTCATTTCTCCCTAAGTCTTTCAGCACAAGTCATTCCTCAAAATGTACATTCTGTATTTCCTTTTGCCTGACTTACTCTTTTTCACTGTAGACCTGCACAAGAGAGATTACTAATAACCACAGGACAGAGTCAATATAAGGCTGTTTTGAAATTTCTTCTGCCAGTAAAATTAGTCCAAAACTCTTCAATTTAGTCTCAGGTTTCTAAGACAAGGGCAACAAGTAGACACATTCTTTGCCAAACTATAACAAGGACGGTCCCTAGTCCAGGCGCTAATATTACCCCCTAGAAACCGCGTGAGCTGGGCCTCTGTAGCCCACACTGCTCTCTGCACTACTGGCTCCCAAGTTACTGCCAGCCTGCCCATTAGGCTCTGCAGACCAAAGCCCTAGTCTTCCACATTTCTCTAAAAGACAGCATGATCAAGCTTGTCATAGCATTGGCTCATTCACTGGTAACTACAACTTCTGTCTCAGTTAATTTTCTTTTGCTCTGCTAAGATGCCATGATCAACTTACCTAAGTCTAGGAGTGGTAGTTACTGCTCCTAATGAGTTGGACATCCCCATTAATTATCAATCAAGAAAACGTCCCACAGACTTGCCAGGCCTATCTCACCAAATAATTTTCCCAGTTAAGTTCCTTTCTTCCAAGATATGTTTAGGTTAGTGTCAGGTAGACACAAATCAACGAGAAAAATGAATAACCTTTGTGTCTAATTCACAGCACACTCCCAGCCTCTTTCTCTTGCAAATATCACTTGCATATTACTTCCATAATTAAAAACAAAACTGAATTTAAACTATTGTGTTTGTTATATTCATAAACTATTATATTCATTATACACAGGGATGGGGTTCACAAAGACATTTTCATCAGAATACATCTTGTTTTCTGACTATCTTAACCCCTCCTCCAAAACACCATCTGCCTTGACCCCTCCCTCCTTCTAATTTCCTTCTTTCCCTCAATGTCTCTGCAACTTTCATATATACATGATATGTGTATATATATATATATATATATATATATATATATATATATATATGATATAGTCGTGTGTGTGTGTGCACGCACATGCACATGTGTGTCTTAGAGTTTCTATTTGTCCAAAGCAACTTGGGGAGGAAAGGGTTTATTTGGTTTACACTTCCACAGCACTGTTCATCATCAAAGGAAGTCAGAACAGGAACTCAAAGATGGCAGGGACCTGGAGGAAGGAGTCAATGCAGAAGCCATGATGAAGGCTGCTTACGATTGGGGTGTTGCTTTTTTGGCTTGCTCCTCATGACTTGCTCAACCTGCCTTCTTTAGAACCCAGGACCATGAGCCCACGGGTGGCTCCACCACAATGGGTTGGACTCGTTCCCATCAATCATTCAGAAAATGTCCTACAGGCTTGCTTACAGCCTGATAGTATGGAAACAATTTCTCAATTGAGGCTCTCTCCTCTCAGATGACTCTAGCTTGTGTCAAGTTGATATAAAACTAGCCAGCATAATACAATTTTATGTATCTATATCCTACCATGCAATATTCATCTGAGTTATTATTTTCTATTTTCCATAATATAATGATATCCTGTAGCATCCATTTGCCTAGCAATGATATAATTTACTTGTTTACTGCTGAATAAAACTTTATTATGCATTTATACATTTTCTTGACTAATTCATTTGTCTAGGCTGCTTCTAGAACCTGTGTACGTGAAAAGTGCTGTGATGCATATGGATGTGCAAGTGTCTTTGTGGTATGCTGACCTAGTGTCCTTCAGGAATATGCCCAGGAGCTGTATCGTTGGTATTATTCATCAAAGGTTGTCTTGAGGAACTTTCATGCTGAGTTTCATATTTCATTTGTTTATATTTCCATCAGCAGTAAATAAGGGTCCCTACCAGGCCCCAGCCTTACTAGTGTTTGTTATTGTTTTCCTAATGATAGCCATTCTCACTAGGATGAGATAGAATTTTAATGTTGATTTAATTTGCATTTCTCTGATAACTGAGAATGTTGTGGGTTTTTTTTTTTCCTTTTGCATGCTTATTGGCCATTTGTACTTCCTGTCTGAGGAACTGTCTGTCTCATTAGCACATTTGTTGATTAGATGTTTTCTTTGGCAAGTTTTGAGGTTTTTTTTTTTTTTAACAGATGTTAGATAATAATTCTGTGTTAGATGTATCTTTTTCCAATCCTATAGGTTGGATATTTCTTTCCTGGCCATTCTTTTTTCTTCTTCTAATCCTTTAGGCTGTTTCTTTATCTGATTGTTTCCTTTTTCTGTCCTGAAGCTTTTTAATTTTATTCAGCTTAGCATCTGGCAAGACCTTAGTCTTCAGCCCAGTACCACATTATTTGTATTTTTGGCACATACTTCTTCTCCTAATTCTATTTTGTTTCTGCTAATATTAAAATTAGTTTCTATTCTTTGGAAACAGGCAACAATAGCAAGTAGTGCCATATAACAGATACATGCTACTTTGGCAAAAAGAACCAATTGAATCATAATGGAAAGGATACAAAGGAAATACTGGTATATGATGGAATCTGGTGGATACAAATGCGATATGTAAAAAACATATTCCCAAGCTAAAAGAGTCCGTTGTTGTTTTCTTTTTAATTCTCTGCAAGAAAGCATAGAAGTAATAAACTTAGCTTGAGAGGAAAAGTAAAAAACCATTTTATCCTGTGGCAGACAAATAGGAGACTTATTTACTACTAATGTAAGGTCATTTAAAATAAATTTATAATGAGTTTAAATAATGAGACCCTTTATTATATGCCTCCCAGAATCTCTAAGCTATTCAAATATTAATACATAACCAGTAAAACATTGGCTCTCCAAATATTTAATTTCTTTTTTTTCTTCCCTCAAACATGAAATGAAATAAAAAGGGTTTCTAAATGCCCCAAGTAGCCCGTCCATAGTGAAAGGTTATTGGCCAAATAAAGGCTGTGATTTGACATGGTCAAGAGTGAAGGCAAAGTAGGATATGCCCTGAAGCTGCAGCAGCTGTCAATGACAAGGGGTCTGAGAGGACACCTCATATATATCTAAGTTACTTTTTTTTTAATTTTTGAAAAACAATCATCCATTTTCTATTCATTAGATTCTTAATGCTTTTAAGTCATTGTATAATCTCATTTTTCTTAAGCTACATACATATTGACCCAAATGCTATGCTCTCCCTTTGGCACATCTGAAAGGCTCAGAGAAAAGCTGCTGTGAAGCACTAGCTATAAGGATCAAATGTCCCAGAAAAGAATTCTGACAAAGCAATCAAGTATGAATTTGATCAGTATATTTTAATCATAAAAATCAAAATTCAAATCAATATCCTCATATCCTAAAAAAAAAGCCTGAGAAATCAAAACATGTGTTCTTGGGGATGCTGCTCACATACATGACTGTATAAATAATTTGCCACAGTCAGCTCCCATGAGACTAAGCTGGTGGCATGTGGTGGGAGTCAGTGTACAATTTTAAATCAGTTAATTATTTCCCAAATCAGAAGGACACCGATTCGTGACAAATCCAGGACTCTGAGTTGGTCTACTCTAGAATCTGAACTGCACTTACTTCCACCAAACAGTAGAGTATGAGTAGCTACGCTCACACTCTTTCTTCCTTGGCTGATTCTAGTGTGTGGAAATCAATGATTTCAGTTAAAACACAAACACAAACCCATTAGGTTCTAAATGACAAGTCTGGCTCTAAGAGTATACTTAGAACGAAAGTAAATAAGTTAAATTTAAATTTGCTTTCTTCTGGGATTAAACTGTTCCCAGCTACACAATTATTTTAACATGTTATTATATCTAGAATCACAACAATAGTGACTTTTAATTTCAAAAAGAGAGTTTCTTCTGACAAACTAAAAAAACTAGAAATGGCATGTTTTTGTAAAAAAAGGAAACACATTACTTCTTTTTGAAAAGCTTGATTTCTAGCAGAGATCTAATCAGAGAAGTAATTCTTATTAATAGATAATTTGCACATGCTATGAGAACAAAGCATTCACCTCTAGTATGGCTGCACACCAACTGTTCTTCACAATGACTGGGTCAGCGGAGTGACCAGGCTGTAGGATCGTTCCACTGATCCTGATAGACTTGTCTATACTACACTGTCGAATAACCCTTATAGCCTCATCTTGCTGTGGGATGTTATAGTAGCCTAGGCTACTTCTACTTTACAAATGTGAGACATTTGTAAAGGATGAATATTCTTCTAAGACTCCCAGAAGACAGCAATCTTTGTAGAGTGTCTACTTTGAGCATAGACATAAAACCATGGTTTTCAGTAATGATCTTCCATGGAAATTTGTTCATGAATTCTGAGTTTATGTTTAGCCCCATGGATAAAAATCCCTCTTTAGGTCCCATTTCCCAGCTGTCTCTTTAGCCCTTTATGCACAGATTATTAGTAAGGTTCCTGAGAATTGAACCATCAGATCACCTATGTGCTTTTGCTCGCTTTAAAATAATTACTTACAATGCCATCAATAAAAAAGAAAAACAAAGCAGTACCTTGATTCAGAAGCAGCTTCCTTGCTCAATTATCCAATCCATGTCTTACTATATATTTCTTGTCTTCTTAATACTGACCTGGAATTCATGATTCCCTTTTGCCTTAACCACCTGAGTGCTGGGAATACAGGCAGAAACCCTGTTCCGGTTTTAACTTCCAGTCTCACAAAGTGCAGTACAGATTATCAAACACAACATCTACGTTACACGAAACTGCTAAGCAGCAAGTTCTAAAACATCTTTTACTCTAATCAACTGGTATCACCACAGAATTCAAGTTCACCTCAAGAGAGTATAATTTTCAATAAATTACACTAAAGTTATTGACAAAAATCCTTCAATCCAAGTGAAATAGCGTATGTTCCAAATCCTTCCACAGATTTTTCTTGCTCCTTTGACTGTATTACAGTATCCATTCAATAATTTGTTAAACTCTTGTTAAGACAAGAGCAGACCAGACAAGGAGGTACATGCCTATAATTTCCACATTGGAGCTGCTGAGGCGGGAAACTCACAGACCGGCCTGTCGGATACTAACCCAAAACCCCACTTCTCCCATTCTTAAAACTGTGGGTGTTCTCAACCTGAAAGCACCTTATAAGGTGGTTTCATGGAGCAAATGTGCTCTCTCTGGTACCTTATTGTCGGTCCTGATCGTGACTTTCAGCTGCGGTAGTACACGTTCCACTTCGAGACTCCATTCCGCGGCATCTGTCGTAGATTCCAAAATATCTTCTTGTTTGGCAGACTCGTTTGTGTCCTAAGAAAGGAAAGATATCACAAGATTTGGAGTTTATAAAAAGAACTGGAAAAATCTTGAGGCATTTAAGCAGCACTGCACAATTTAAATCGAGGATAGTAGTGTTAAAATTACAGTGCAGTAGAAATTCTTTTCTGTCTTCCTACCCAGGCTGCAAGAAAATTTGGTAGAATAGCAAAATAAGTATTTAAAAATGAGGTGAATATCGAATATTTTATAATAGATAATGCTTTGGAAACACTGGATGGAACTCTACGATGATTTTACCAAATGGACACACCATTTAGGATTTCTAACTGATATCAGCAGAGAAATACAAATACTCATGTTTGGTAAGGAAATGTTAGCTGAATTTGTGATACAGAAATACAAAGCCAAAATAAGAAAGAAAAAAGAGATACGATTTCAGATTTTATTAGCGAGTCCTGATCACAGACTTCACACTCCTATCCCCATTATCTGAGGATGGATAACTAATGTGTGCACACATACTTTATTATGTATAGTCTGCATTTATTCAGGTCTATTCTATTTAGAAGGCCTCAAAGTACTTGTTTTTTAAACAATAAAGTACTTTTTTTTAACTATAAGTATTTGTCATGGTAAAACGTGGACATCAAAGTAAAAATAACTCAAGATTGGATCTCAGGTACCACAGTGCCCATTTAAATATTGGAACCCTTGTTTTGAGCACTTAAGAAACTACTGTATGGTCTATAAACTAAACACAGGGTGGCACAGGAACACTGAGCACCATAGTTGGGAACTAGAGAGGGCTGTTATGTTCACAAGGAAGACACATGTGGAGTCTATGGGAGCGTGGTCATGCCATGGCAGGGAAAGGCTCTCTCTCATTTGGTTTGCACTGGCACTCACAACATGCATGCTATGGGGAGAGCAGCACGTGCGCACTCACTAGCACATCTGGCTACTTGCCCTAGCTCACACAGGCCCAAATTCTGACTAGTTCACTTGCACCAAACAGGCTAGAGTAGCAGGGTTGGTGGAAGTGAGGCTGTGGGCACTGAGTAACATAAGAATATATAATCCTCAACAATGTGAAGCTTGGGTGGGTGGGATACACAGCCCCACAAAGCCAGACTGAACCAAAGAGGACACATCTTCTCAGTAGCAAGTTAGCCTGGTTCTTAATAGAATGTAGATGTTGTAGTCACTGATATAAAAAAAAAGTTTGAATTCTGAAGCCATTATTTAGATTAAGTGAAGCCACATGTGGTAGATTAAAGCCAGAACTGGTGCTGTCCAACCTCATCCCCTAATTCCTGCCACATCTCCTTGTCTGCCTTTCAAGGGGTGACTTCTAGAATCGCCAAAGCTGGGAAGAAAGGACCACTGGCTGAACTTTCTTTAGACAGGGCATATCATCTCCATCTGTGAACATAATCACTTTTATTCTTTTCCTCATACAGTGCTCTTATTTGTAGGATGAAGACTAAATGCCGCTTTAGGATACTCCAATACACAAGCATGAACTTTAACACTGGCCCTTTTATCTCTTCCTTTTCTGTCTCCCTCTCGAAGAGGCAGCTTCTGTCTCCCCCAGCCCCTGCCTCTCTGCCCTTCTCCCATTCTCCCTTCCCCCCTCCATCACCTAGTAAATAAATATCCTATCTCACTCTGCAAGAAAAAAAAATTGGCCCTTTTAAAAAGTTGTGTTCCCTATACCTGGATCATTTAGTTCTCTTTTGCACTAATTTGCTAACTCCCACTCCCAATGTCTAAAGATAATTTAATATAGGAACTCAGCCTTTTTACTCATTCCGGCCATATTTAATATACTGGAGAAACAGCCCAGTTGCTGAGAAGAAAAAGTAACTCGAGAACGAGAGCAGCTCAGGCTTGGGGGAGTAGCACGAACTTACTCAGCTTCTGCTTCCACATTTGCTTGTTTACTTCATAACCTTATTCCCCACTTAACATCTCTTAACATCTGTGAACCGCACACATTAACTAACAGTAAATCAGGTAAAATTCTATCTTGTGCCTTGGCTGATTAGAATGCTTGGGAAAAACCACTTCTTTTCATTTAACACATGGTAATTTATGTGTGGCTATTAGTAAAAGACAAGACTGCTTCTTTGATATGATCAAAATCTTAGGTCCTTCTCTGGAGTGGTATTGACTGAGGTCATGCTTGGCTCTCAGGAAACTGAATTTTCCAGTTACTGCTGTGGAAGGGACAACTAGACGCTTGGGAGACAAGGCTATCCAACAACTTTCCTTCCAATTAATTAGCTTCACCAATAATTCATCTGTTAAATTCTTAGAAGATCTGGGGCCAGAATCCAGGTACTATACTCGGTTTGGGAAGATAAAAGGCTCTAATTCCTGCCTGCAAGGGATTTACAGCTTCTTAGGAAGCATTTGAGGTCAGCTAATGGGAGTGAATTTGGTCTTGGGTAAAAGGGGGATGGATCAAACGGGCGGTGATCCTCACTGTGAAAGGAAGAAATGAAGATAATAGTCCAAACCATCCCATAAAGTAACCTTGGGATCAAATAGTGGGGACAAGACCAAAGCCAGTTCAGAGATCAAACGTGAAATGTTAATAGTCTGCACAGAGCGTGTGCCAGAAAGTAGTCTCTCTCTCCCAGGTCATATTAATAAGACAAGACAGTTAATACACAACAGCATATCACCTAAAGAGACTGCATATGTACATGTATGTGTGAATGTTCTCCAAATAAAAATGTATATGTAACATGTATGCATACTTATAAACACATAACAATCTTATGGAGAAACCTAATTCATCTGAAGAGTTCAATTCATACACCTACCAAAATAAACTTCAAATGGCGTTAACTGCCAAGATTAAATAGTCCCAGCCAGGTGTGGTACACATGACTGCAATCTCAATACTCAGGCTGGCAACCCAAACAACCTGTGCTACAGAGCAAGTTCCAGGCCAGCCTGGTCTATGACTCTTTGTCCAAAAGAAAAAAGAAATGAAATAGTCCCGAGACTCTGTGTAGGGAACAACACCATCTTGAGAGTCACCATGGTACATTGTACACGACACGATGGTGACCTCAAATCTCATCTCTTACCACTTGTGTTTTAATTTTCTGCCAACCCCTCCCCACTGCTCCTTAATATAAAATATGTGATTTTATACATCCAAATTTCTTTATTTTATGCTTTGTTTTTCATATCATGTATGATCATGTCTAACTGTGCCCATTTAACACTGTCATTCATGTTTCTATTTAACACTGTCATTCATGTTTCTATGTAACACTGTCATTCATGTTTCTATGTATTGCTCTTGTTCTTTTTTCTACCTGTTGATCCATGTGAGTTTATATGGACATAATAAGTGAGAGAAGAATCTAGCTTTTACTCCATGTTAACAGCTTGATATGCCACCACCATTTAACCAAAAAATTCAACTTTTGTCACTGAACGACATCATTTCATATATTGATTTTGCCACATATTTGGATTATTTCATGGATCCTAAACTAGTCTATTTATTGTTCTATATATACGCCAGCCATACCCACCCTCTATGCCAGTCACCATCGCCCTAACTTACATAAAAAGCACAAACAATTATATATACCCTTCAGCCAGATTCTGAACTGGAGGATCTTACATAAGCTGAGGCCAATGAGAGAATACAGGCTAGAATGTTTATGTCTAGTGCTGAGATGTGGAGAGATTTTCGCATTTTCCCTGCTGTAGTATTTTGTGCTCTAATTTACAGGAAACATTCATTTTTTTAAATAATAAAAATTAAAGCATCTTTCTGCCTACACATCCATGTACACAGATTGTGGCAACAATAAAGTTTTGGTCAGGCTTCAATTTGCAAATTTGGCAACTGATCATGTACATAACCTTGTCTCTCCCTCACCCCTAACACACACACAATTTCTTTTAATTCAAGGTAAGGCAATTCCCTCCTCAGCTTTCAAACGTGTATGACTACATTAGTATCCTCCCCCCCCGCCCCGTGTGTGTGTGTGTGTGTGTGTGTGTGTGTGTGTGTGTGTGTGTGAAGGTGCCTGTTGGGGGCAGGAGTAAAATATAAGCAGTTACAAATATAAGTTTAACTAACTTTAAAAATAACATGGAATATAGGTAGGACAGGCTGTAACTGAGTTTCTACTCAGGGTTTAACTGAGAAAGGAGGAAGTATGTTTTATGGCAATAGTGAGATTTAAATTTATCCTTAGGAAGATGTACGGGATGTAGACAGCAGAGGAGAGAGAAAGTCAGGTGTTTACAATGACGGAAATAGCATAAGCCAGAATGCTAAAATAGGAATGAACACAGCCTGTAAAAAAGTCACAATGAGAAGAGTGGCCAGGGGCTTAGAGAGGAGAGCACTGAAAATATAGGCCACAGAATATGAATTTTGTTCGTTGGGGTAGAGAAGAGGCAGAATTACAAGGAAGGTCTGATGACTTCATTCACATAGCAGATAAATATTTACTTGGTGTCTACTATTGCTACATCTGGGAACAATGCTAGTCTGGGAACAATGAGTAAAACGAGAACCTTCCTGCACAGTCTCCTAGTTCTGTTTCAGAAAGATCTACGTGTTGTGGGTTTGTGGGCCACAGGGATGACTGGGATGGAGTGCTAAGGAGAAGTGTCACTCAGGAGGGAGAATCTGAGCTGAACTTACCAGGAGAAATAAGGACTTTTAAATAAACTACAAAAACAGAAGAGTGACACGGAAGGGTGGGATGGTGGTTCAGTGTGTAAAGTGCTTGCTTTGAAAGCACAGAGCCCAAGTTTAACCCCTAGAAGCCAGATAACAAAGGTCAGGCATGGGGGCCTGTGCTGGGCCGGTGCCTCCTGGGGAGGCACAGATGAATCCCTGGGCCTCAACTGGCCAGCCCACCCAGCTTACTCCTGAGTAAACAACAACAGATGTTATCTCAAAACCCAAGATGGATAGTTTCTAAAGAATAACAGCCTAGATTATCCTCCACAGACAAAGGCAACACACACCCACACACCACTCACCCCCCACTCACACACACACTCACACATATACACACCCATGCTACTCACCCACTCACTGAGACGCACTCACAACATGCACACACAGACTCCACACACATACACATGCACAAACACACCACGCATCCCTCCCACTCACACACATGCACACACACATATTCACGTATACATACACACACACCACTCACCCACTCAGACACACACAACATGCACACACATACAACATGCACACACACACACTCCACACACACGCACCACTCACTTGCTCACCCACCCCATACAAACCCACACATGTACATATCCACACACACATGCGCACACACAACATAACACACACATGTACACACACACACAGAGAAATAGAGAATAGAGAAAGAGTGTTAGTTATATACAACTAGCACTTGGAAAGACAAGAAGGGAACTGACTTAACCCATAAGGGTTTGTGAACAAAAGAACAAGGTTAGGTACATGAACAGTTAGTTACTAAACTGCAAATTGAAGCCTGATCCAAATCTTATTGTTTCACAATCTATGTACATAAACTCATAGGCAGAAAAAAAGCCTCAAAAGTTCCTTAAGGCAGAATAGTCTTATGAAAGTAATGCAGTGGTGTTCAAATGTTTGAGCAGGGCGACAGTGTTTCAGACAAGGACAGCGGTGGAACGGAGTGTGGAAGGCCATTAAAACCTGGCTTAGGGTCAGACAGGTGGGAGAGAGCATGGCCTTGAAATACAGGTGAGAGGATGAAAATGAGATTCACATGTCATGGTGACTACATACATGTCTGGGGTGAAAACAGATTAGTCAGCTCTTCAGTACACCACTGTTTTCAGGAGTGAGTCACAAAGACGGGCTGGAGGCAGTGTGCAGAGGACTAAAACCACATTCATCTAAAATACTCAATTATACAGTAAATATTTACTCCTAGTGTTGATTCAGGAAACATAATGTTTTTGTTTATATAAGGACAGTTTACAAATGCTACCTGAAAAACAAACACATTATTTTTCAATAAATTCTCTTGTATCATTTCTGTAGGAGAGACTATATGACAGAAAATGCAGTCTAGGGGCCTCCAGTAATAATCCATGTGACAGATTATGAAAGTAAAGCTATGATATTACCAGGGTTTCCTAATTTACACTGAGATGCAAGATTATTGATAGCCTGTCCCCTATGCAGGCGTCTTACTAACGACAACAGCAATCTAGAGAGCTGTTTGTATCAAGGGAGTAATGCCTTTTTCGTTTTCTTACTGCGCACACAAATGTGGTAACTGATTCCAGCCTTGAGGAAAGGTGAACATTTTTACAAACTAAGAAATATAGCAAACACATGTGGTCTGTGCCAGCCCCACGCCAGGTGCCGTCTGTCCACAAGTTAGGTTATATTAATCTCAAAAGCAGCCTGGGAGAAATTGTGTCCCCACATTATAGATAAGGAAACAGCATCAAGGAGAGGTTAATTAACTTGCTAGGGTCATGTGGCTAGCAACATACCATCAGGACTTTCATCAAAGGCTATTTTGGTCATAGCATCTACCTTTAAGGCTGGGACTTGGAGCTGAGCAAGGACCTTGAAAAGTCCTTGCTCCCTATTCTTGCTAAGTCTGCAAGGACCAAGGTGGAAATGAGGATGTCTATTCAAGTGAGGATTCAGAAGCCAACTAAAGATGAAGCGCACTGCATTTTACACCCAGCCAGAACTGCCCTCGGAGCAGAGGGCTGAGCCTTTCCTCTCGAGCCCACAGTCCCTATTCTGCATGGATGTACAACTGATGGCTGGTACAGGTTAGCTGCATGGATGTACAACTGACGGCTGGTACAGGTTAGCTGCATGGATGTACAACTGACGGCTGGTACAGGTTAGCTGCATGGATGTACAACTGACAGCTGGTACAGGTTAGCTGCTAGAGAAATAAAAGCTTTTACTTAGCCATAAAGTCCCATCCCAGTCAAATGTGAGGCATTTTAATCCTTTCTCTGGCAAATTACCACCCACAGACTTCTCTCAAGAACACAGACAGCCCTACCATTCAAATCAATGGTTTAGGAAAGGATGGAAATGGCTCCTTCAAGCCAGGATCAGACTCCATGGTAGACTATGAGGCAAGTTGCATTGTAAAGCAGCACCTCCCAACCCCTCTCCACCTCCCACACGCCACACCACTAGTGTTTTACAACAGAGCTCCCCCCATGCTACTCAGAAAGGACTTTTGGCTGAGAAAAAAACAGGTGAAGTAAATAAGGTGAAGTAAAATAGCATTCAAGTTATTTAAGGCATTCACCAGGCAAATCTGTCCCTGTCCCCGCTTTGATTACAACACAGCAGACCTGCCTGGATGACAGCCTAAAATTACAGTGAAACTCGCATTCTCAGGCTTTTTTTTTTTAAACTTCCCTTTAGCTTTTCCTTTTTAAGCTAAAAAGTCTCTCATCCTTTTTACAATGAGTTTTTTCTTTCTTCTTTCTTTTTCTAAGTAATTAAAAGCCAATTGTGTTTAAGGCTTTTGAAAGACTTGGTTTTATGCTGCATAACTCAGGACTGGGTTTCTAAAACCTCAAATTTAGCATCTCAAGGAAGAATAGTATCTATGGCATGTTTGAAAAAATGTTTTGAAGTGAAGTGATGGGCATTTAAAAATAGAATTAGCAGAGCACGAACAGCCCCTGCAGTTCTTTTCCACAGGGGCGGGAGAGTGACATGCCTGCATTGTGCAGACGGAACAGTGCTGCTGTGATTCTGTAGGCTTCGGCATGGATGGGAGTGCCAACAAGGCCACCATGGATGTGCTGGCAGCTTTCCCAATTGACAAATGTGAGGCAGAAACAGAATGCCCACAAAGCTCACTGATACTTTGCCACCGGAACCTGCCCTCCCGAAGCCCTCCCTTATCTTTGGACACACTACTGCACACAGGACCTTCAAGGGGTCCTGCCTGGCCCTCAAGACTTCAGGGCAGCACTGGTGGCCTCCTCCTGGGGGTGCTTAGCTAGATGCCAGTTTCAAGAACACTCTGAAATTGGAGAATGTGGAAATTTGTGGTCCAGCCTCAAAGCCAAATACTAATTCATAAGGTTCTTCTAAGAAAGGCTATCTCAAAATCCAGATGAAACTTTGGGGAATCATGCATCTCTCATTAATTGTGGCTGCTTCTCGAAAGGGATGCTTGGCAAGTTCATAATCAGGGATAAGGAAGTTGCATGGGAACTCAAACAATAAGAATGGTTGTAAAGACATTGTCTTAGATCTAAAAGAATGCTCTGAGCAGCAGCCTCCCCCTGACAAACTTCATAGCCCTCAGCCCTACCAGCAGAGGAAGGGCCTTGTGCTCTCCAGAGCTTGAGGTACCTGCTGTGCTGTGATTTGCTTCCGTATTCTTTTGCAAGTAAAGTCTGCGGAGAACAGCAATTCCATATATCATAGTCTTCAAGTTAGTAGGTGCAGGCTTCAATATACTAAGACATTAAAGAAGATGGTCACCAGGTCCACTCTCAGGGAAGGACCTGCCTACCAAGCTGCAGGGAGTGTGAGCAGCAAATGACCTCCTGCTGTCTGCTCCACAGGCTGTCTCACCTGAAGGATGGCCTTCTAGGGCAGCCTGCCTCCAGGGACTGAGCCAGGCAGGAGCTTTTCCCCTCCCCAGGTTGTCTGCACTGTATCACAACCAGACTCCGTTCTCTGCCCTTTCCTGCCCTCTGCTCTTCATTCAATGACATGAGCACCTTGCCTCTAACCTCTGTCTTCATTGACTGCTTCTTAAGAACATGACCTGTGTGACATGCCATTCTCACTGGCCTTTCTTCTTGCTCCATCTTTACCAAAACTCAGGAAAAAAAGACATTTTTCTAAATCTTGGAATTGTGTTATCTAGCACACTTTCAGGGTTCCAGCTTTTATATATACATACATATATATACATATATACACACATACATGTATGTATATATATTTTTTTCTCTGTATTTCATACATGGTACACAGAAGAAACAACTACTATTGAAGATCTTTTCTCTATGAAGTCTAAATTACACCTTGCCTATAAAATTCCATATATATTATATACTCAGCACATGTTCATTCAGTATTATTGATTATTGAGTAGCTGCCACACAGCAGGCACAGGTTTTTTAAAGGGCAGTAATGAGCTCCTGCTGTAGAGGAGTGTGCATTCTGGAAATGAGACAGACAATAACAGGCCAGTAATTAATATAACAGAATACTGGATCTCTGAAAGAGAGAGAGAGAAGGCAGGGTGAGAGGTCAGAGAGTGATGCTAGAAGTATCTACTGTTTTAAAGCCCCAGAAAAGGATGGCTTGCTTTCGCCAATACCTTCCCAGGCTTGCAGTCACATACGCGCTCAGTGCATTGGTTTCCTTAGTAGACCAGCGACCTTACTTGAAAGGGTATTTCTGCTGTGCTGCGAGCCCACCTGCTATATTAAACATAAGCTCTTAAATCTATATTACTAACCCACACAGCAATTCTGTCTTGGGGAAAGAACAGTCTATGCCATTAGAAGCTGGAGTTAGTCACAGCTGTCCCAGGCAGATGGCTTTAGTGGGCAATATGATAAGCCTGCCAGGTTTCTCAAACTATGAAAGGGTTTTTCTGTCTCATTAGTACTTCATGGTTGACCATCCACAAACACCTGGTGTTCAGACTTTCCCCCCCAATGAAAATGTCACAGTTTTAATTTCAAAGGATATATATTATGTAATCTTTGCCAAATGAACTGATATTTAAATAATTAATAAGCACACATATAGGAGGAACACCCTTCTTCAGTCACAAATTAAGTTAGTGGTAGAAGTAAATGAAGCTACTTTTGTACTTCTCAACACTCAAATTTTTTGCTCAAAGGGAATTCCACCTTCACAGACTATTTACCCCATCAACAGACATCAACAACACAAATGAGTTTCTAAGAATAACCGTGGATTCATCTCTACTTTGTTTTCCTTATTTTAGAAGACAGTGTCCTCATCATCTCCAGCACATACACCAAATGAATACGAGCATCATATTGTACTTGCTCAAAGTAGGAATCATATCATATTCAAACTCTGTCAAACCTATGAATGCGGTGGAAGGGAAAAAAAGGCATGGACTTTGAAGAAATATTTTAAACTTATTAACTTTTAAAAATTCGAATACCTTGAGGTTATAAATGTTAATGTTTATACTACACAAATACATCAAAAGAGTAGACGGTATTAAAACAATTTGAATACTAAAGAAGGATTTGAAAATGTGGATATAAATAAATAACAAGTTTATTTGAACATATATGTTAACATTACTTTATATAATTTTAACAAATCAATAAAAATACATTCATTCAGAGGGAAACTGGAAAATGGGGGGCTTAATTAGGGAGAGGGAGGGATGTCAAAACAGACAGAAAGGGAGGGGAGAATATAACATTAGGAATGTTTGCTATACTGCCAAGGGAGGGAAGAAATCAGCTATGAAGCCTGTGAACCACAACAGTGACCAACACAGCAAGGTTTCCCTAAAACTGCAATAGTGGTACTCATATCTTAGCAGTAACCAACAGGATTCCTGGTCCTGGAAACCTAGCAAACTACCTGGGGCTAGGAAGTCATTGACCTTAGAGAAACTACTATTGCCACGTCACAAAACCAGCATAAATCCTAACTGCTTTTTAAGTTTTTATCCTTATACCCACATGTAAATGTAGCTCCCAACCCTTACTAAAGAGCTTCTCTTTATAACAGAGACCACTGTAGATGGAGACTGCTCGTTCGTTTTCCAGCTGCCCAGACCCGAATAATCACACAGAAACTGTATTAATTACAACACTGTTCGGCCAATAGCTTAGGTGTATTTCTAGCTAACTCTTACATCTTAAATTAAGCCATTCTATTAATCTATGTATCACCACGAGGCTGTGGCCTACTGGTAAGGTTCCAGCATCTGTCTCCTTTAGCATTTACATGGCATCTCCTTAACTAAACCTACTCTCTCTAGACCATTACAGAAAACCAAAACCAATCAAAATATAGAGATCAACTGACCACAGAGCATCAGCCCTGTGGAGACATCTACAATATAACTCCCACACCTAGGGCTGAGGGAGCACTGCAGAAGAGGAGGCACCAGACTGGAAGTGCCAGAGGACCAAGAAATCTGTAGTGAGATTATGTTTCCTAGAAGTGACAGGGAAACTTCATCCATGACACTTCAATAATATGGCTACCTAAACAAGACCCAAACAAGGACAGCACCAACAGATCTGCTAAGGCAGGAAGGGAATCGCACAGCCTCCACCCCAGACAAGAGCTACAGGAACTAAGGGATGCTAAGAGCAGGAGAAGTTTTGCCCCATGAAGGAGACCCCTAATTGGTTATTCAGAACTAAGTGGTCATCCCTGTAATACTTTACATACAAGTAACAATGACTCAGAAGGTTGTATTTATGCTTATGCATAAATATGTGTGTGTGTGTGTGTGTGTGTAACAATAATAACTAACAAAAGAGGAGACCAGGGATTTGTAGGGAGCTAAGGAGGAGAGGCATGGGAGGAGTTTGAGGAAGAGAAGTAAGTGGAGGTAAATAACATAATTATATTTTACTTAAATAATAAAAAGAAGTTTAAAATGTTTTCATTTATTGAATAAGTATTTATTTATTCAGTACTTTGTGCTTTATAGCATGAGAAATATAAAAGGGAAAATTATCCCTGTCATGAAGGACCTTATAAGTCAGACATATGAGAACATGGGAAAGGCTAGCTCTTAGCTAGCATGTGATAAACACTTTCTATATGATAGATGCCATCCTTACGCTCTGCTTATAACCCATTTCATCACAGAAGTCTTATGAACGGGCTAACATTTTCCAACAAGTGTGAAAATTTGTTCAAGGTTAGAATCCTAGTAAAGTACTGAGCTTAAGACATACACTTGGCAGGAGAACCACAACATAACATTCCATTCCATTCCATCCCATTCCATTCCAAGCTGGGACACAAACATATATGCACACACACATATGGTTATACACACTCATGCTCACACACACACACTACTGAAAATCAGCAATACTAAGGCAGTAAATAGCGAGTAATAACAACATCTTGTGGTAGCTTGAGGAAACAAAAACTAGATCCAGACTTGCTTTGAGGACTCAGACATGAAAATAGAGGGCAAGTAAGAATGTATTGTACACAGAAGTTTTTGAGGGTACATAGGTACATACGTTATTGAAATGTAATATATGTATAAAATGCAAAAATGCCACATGTACATTTAAAATAGCTCATTGGCAGTAAGTATACTCTCATCAACTGTATTAATTTTGTAATTAAAACAGAGGGAAAATCTGTCTTAAAGCAATGCTTGACCACATAAGAGAATTTATTTTACTTCATGGAAATACAATTTAAGTGTTTTTCTACAAACAAAAAAATCATCCAATCCTGGTCTATCTCAATGGATAATATCTTGAGAGAGAAAAATTTACAGCTTTTCATAATTAAAAATGCCATCCAGCAAATACATTTTCAGTTTGCCCTACAAGCACTGTGTTGGTTTCCACAAGCAGGAAGCAGCCTCACTCACCGTTCTGGATTTTTATGCTTGCTAAAATTGTATACATATAATTGTGTACATGTATATATATACATGTATGCATATATATGTATATATTACATAATTTTCCTATGTATAACATTATATATATGAAAACAATTTTCATAACTACTTTGCAAGAATTACACAAAATACTGTCTGGCAAATGGCTTCTTCTCATTATATTTTCAGCAGAATACATATTGTTTATTGCTTGCCGATTCCTTGTTTAGCCAATGACACTTACCAAGCGATAGGTCTGGGCCTTTAAAACGTTGAGATCAATAAAGTTGTCTTCATTATCTGTCTCCTCTTCCTTTGAAAAATAAAAATTTTAAATTTATAAAAAGTTAAATATATATTTGTAAATACATAATACTCTAAGCTAGCTAAGCTTAATATGACTGACTCAGTAAAGCATATTTAAAAGGCTAATAAATATTCATAAAGTAGGGCACAAAATTATTAATTATAAGCCCATAATTTCTTTGAAGTTTTGATGGCGCCATTTAAAAGAACCTGTTTCTGCAGACAGTGAAAAAAGGAGGGAGAAAAAAAGGGAGGGGGAGAATTGCTACAATTCATGAATGAACATAAAAACAAGAGAAAAATAGGCCGAAGTGAGATATATGAAACAGCGGAGGAATTTTACTGGAGCAACAAGACTTAAATGAAAAAAAAAAAAAAAACGAAGGCTGAAAGACACAAGTGGTTTCATTTGTCGCAGGGACTAAATACCTGTAGATGCCCTTGAAAAATATTTTATTTACCTGTTTGTGTCTTTGTATCTGTGTGTGCTACATGTGTGCTGGGGCTCACAGGAGATAGTAGAAGGTTGGATGTTGGGTCTTTGGGAAGAAGAGCAAGTTTTTTAACCACTGAGCCATCTCTCCAGCATTGAAGATACACTTTTCACACTGTGTGAAAAGCATCCTGGGTGCTCAGGCTTGTTAAGGTAAAGAATAACAGTAATGCTTGGTGTATGGTTCTCACATCCAGAGGGATTCCAAGCTGGCCTCATCTGAAAGCAGTTGGTTGTGGGGGTGTGGTTAGGAAATGACCCTTTGAGATGCAATCTGCTCTATATACAGAAAATAAGCAGGGGGTTCTATTAGCATGTAAAACATGAGCTTATCCTTCTCTTCAAATGTCACTGTGGTGACAAGTGACATAGTAGGGAAAAGTAATCTAATAAGAATACTTCAATCTTATGGACACTGGGCACCGCAGTAATGCCAACAAAAAACGATCTTCAAGTCATCTGATCTTGTAAACAAAAATACAAGCAAACTAGGCCAAAAGTGAGTGTGGGCTGGCAAACATTTGTACAGGCAGGAGTGTTCAGAGCTGCGGTGGGAGGGCTCAGAGAGCCCTTGTCTTCAGACTTGAGATAGGAGAGCCAGTGGTTCTCAAAATGTGATTCTGAGAACAGGAACGTTGGTACTGCCAGGGAACTTGCTGGAATGAAAATCCTAAGGTTCTTTTCCAGATCTGTCCCACTAAAGTAAGACTTGAGAACTATGTCCTAAGCCTTGGAGAACTGAAAAGAATCCAGCAACTCACAAGACAGTCTGAACACACTTGGTACACTGGCTTGACATTTGTTTTTCTTGAGGTGGGGAATAATGGGGGCAAAGATAGGCAGAAAAAACTGACTTGTTTACGTCTGAAGTCAAGTATAAATAAATACTTATACTTCTGAAAAATGGCTTAGGTGTATTTTGTGTTTCTACTACTTAACAAGAGTAATTCATTGAAATGCCAATGACTCAGTGCTGTTAGAGAAACAAGGTCACAGTACTTTACCATGGTCTCATCAGTACTTTTCACATAGGACATCAGCAGATATGTGTACTTCATTGAACACTAACATAGTAGCATGAGCCATCACCCAGCAGATGGCTCGAGAATTAAGGAGTGCAAATGTGTGGCAGCACCATTATTTCTAATTAGCCACTAGTAAAATCTTTGCTTCTGGTTCCTGTGACCTTATGATTCCGTTAGCCTGCAGGTCTTAACTCCACTAGGAGATACAATGATGACTCTACTGAATTGCATGCTAAGAACACTATTTGGATGCTTAGGGCTCCCCACACTTCTGAATCAATAGCCACGGGAAGAACTACTGCGCTGCCTGGGTGCCTGGTCCTGACTGCCAAAGGGAAATTACGCTGCCATTACAACAGTGGTAAGACAGAGGGGAGGGTGTCTGGACCACAGGCAAGCCTTCAGTTTATCTTTTAGCACTGCCACACCCAGTAATTATGGCCACTGGGAAACTATAATGACCTAATCCAGACAAGACTTCTGATGTCCCAGACCCTTTAGGAATGAAGGTTTGGATCACCCACCCAGTAAATGACTACAGTCAGCTGCAGTGCTGAAGGGAAAGGGGGTAGAGAACTGGCGGTGAATGAAGGCAGTTCTAAGTAGAAGTCTCTAACTATGTAACTACATGTAGGAATAAGGACTGCACAGTCATGCATATTTCTTCCATATTTACTTGCAAATATATTTCTGTCTTATCCTTTCTCATAAACTTTAAGTGTGTGATATAGTCAAGCAGAATTATGTTACTGCTACTGCCTTTATTTGGAGATAAAATGAGATTTAAAGGGCTGCAAGTTGACAAGGAATGGAAATCTAGAAGCTAATTCTATGTGTCAATTTGATTAGGCATTGATCCTGAGATAATTTATTAAATATTATTCAGAAAGCGTCTTTGAGGATACTTCTAGGTAAAATAAATGTTTGAAACAATGGAGTTGAGTAAAGTGGGCTGTCTTTTCCAATGTGGATATGTCTACAATCTGAAAGTCTGAATAGGAAAAGCCACCAACAGGCTTTACGCTCCCCTTGCTTTAAATTAGGGCATCGGTCTGTCTGGGGTGTAAGATTCAGACAGAAACCTGAGGCATCGCTCTCCCTGGGGTCTTCACATTCACACTGGAACTACACCATCAGTTATCCTGGTCTAACTTGTCAAGAGAAGGTCTTGGGACTTCTCAGACCCCATAGCCGAGTTACTCAGTTCCATATAAACAAGCTTGCAGTGCATTAATCCACCTCTAGTTAATCAGGAAGCTGAGGTGAGAATATCCAAAGTTTAAGGCCCTTCTAGACTATATAGTGTGAGCAAGGTCCACTTAACCCTGGGTAAAATACAAACAACAGATCTCAAAAAGGTGCTCCAGCTCAGCTCAGGGGAGAATACTCACATGGTATGAGGGAGTGAGGCTTTGGTTCCAACCCAATTACCAGCTCTCCAGGGGATATTTTTCTTTCTCTAAAAGTGTGTGTGCGTGCGTGTGTGTGTGTGTGTGTGTGTGTGTGTGCACGCGCACATGTGTGTGCGTGTGTGAATGCTACTGGTTCTGTTTTTTAGAGAATCTAGACTAACAGGAAAATAAACTAACTTACTAAAGATTATGAAGAGAATACTCCAAAGAAATTCAAACATAAATGGGCTCAGAAGAAAATAAGTTAGGATTCTCCACAATTTATCTCAGGAGTTCAGAAAGCACAATTTCCTACCATTTCTTTGCTTTACTTGCACCTTAATTCCCTTCCTGCTTATTCTCATAGATATGCTCATAAAAAGTGAGACTCCACATCATCATTAATTTGAAGGACTAATTACCAGGGTGACTGATTTTGATTTGGCGCTTTCCAGCTGCAGGTCTCTACTTTCCAGATGATAAGAGCAAAATTGTCTGAAGTTATCTTTGCTATCCTTGACTCACCCAAAACTCTGCCAATAGGATCAGTGGGTCCCTTACAAGGCTCTGCAGGCACAAGGCCAGTTTTCCTTAGCAACAGTGACAGGAGATGACAAGAGAAGGAAGAGAGGGAATCACAGAGTGATGTGAGGAGGAAGAGGAAAAGAAAGGAACACATCCAGAGACTTGACAGAAAGCAAATGAGAAACTCCAGAGAAAGTTCCTCCGAGGAAGGCCTGTGGTTTGGTCTTATCCTGGGAGGTCTTTACCACCCGGCTAGAAAGAATAGTATAAAGAGGATCTTGTCTAGTTTATTTCCCTAATTTCATAAACACAATAATTCCACTTTGACCTTTAAAAAATTCATAGAAGAAATTAGCTTAGATTTTGAAAAGTTACACAACAGTATCCTGAGAGAGTTTGTAGTCAAATACTGAAACCTTGACACACACCAAACCCTGAATGGCAATCTGGGGCCATGACGGTGAGCAAAGTGAGACTAGTACTTTTGAGTGACAGCCTTGAAGTTAAATGTTGGTATATTAGAAGCAGGTATAGATTGATACACTATTAGTTATTAAAAAGACCATGGAAATACCCAAGTAAATGGGGAAAAATTGAGAATATATAAGGACTTTAATCCTGATCCTGAATGGAAAGCCTATTGAACAATAGCTTAAACTTCTTTAAATGCCTAAATTCTCTTTCCAGTTCACCTGAAGCATCCCCACCAGATCCTAGAAGCTCTGCTTTTCTGACAGTTGATGGTTCACACCTGGTTCCTTCCTGCCTTCAACCTTCAGAACGTGCTTTAACAAACACAGCTACCTACTGCTACACACATCAGGAGTTCGATAGCTACAGGCAGAATTGATGGGCTGTGCTTTCTTTTGCCTTGATTTTCAAATTTTATCATATTAAAAAATATTTGTTTTAAACTGACTAGTTTTATTGTGGTCTAGTTTGAGAAGCAGAGGCCAACTTGGGCTACATGGTGAGTGTTCTACGCCAGCCTGGGCTACATGGTGAGTGTTCTACGCCAGCCTGGCTACAGTGAGAGTCAACCTTGGGAGCTAAAAAAGTCACACAGTCATGTAGAGTTATGTATCTTAATATGCTTAAAAGTAGCCTTTATACGTCTAATAAAATATACATTAAAAATCTTGAAAATACAAAGAAATATTAAACAGAATCATCCATAATTATTTTATCCATTTATAACAAACATTAATATACTGGTATTTTTACATATTTTACATAATTACAGTCATGATGCCAGCAAAATTTACAAAATGAAGTACAAATTGTCATTCTCATATCAGTAATTCTGTAATTAAGACATGCCATCTACATAATATTCTATTTGGATATAATTCTATTTAACTCTATGACTATTTCTTAACTTTTACTATTTAGATAATCTAACAACTAGCAACTTTATAGCTTATACTAGTTTATTTAAGTTGAAACATGGAGTGGATTATCTTCTGATTAAAAAAATGAAATCTTGAATTGGTTTGTGACAGCAAAATACTACATAAACTCTTTCCCCCACCATGTGTCTAGTTCAGATTACATGGTTATCTTCTAAAACATTCAGATCAACCCATGCCCAATTCTATGAAAGGATCACTTGGAGAAATGCTTTTGTTTTCTATTGTCTTACTACACCAACTACTGTAGAGAACTGATTATTTAGCTTCATACCATGGATAGGAAATTAAACATGGAAAAATATGTACATGGAGCCAAACAACTTAAATAATGCTGGTCACTTAAAAGCATTTTAACAAAATTTCAGCAGCAGTATTCATCCTAATTGATAAAAATAAAGGAATTCCTTAAAAACAAATAGTAACTGTAGGAAGCAGAATGCACTAATTATGAATCCTTAGGGCATTCTGAAGATGATGTGTTTTGTTATGATATCATCTTGCTATGTGGCCTAAGTCCCAAAACTTGCTGTGCAGTAGACACAGGCTTTTAACTGGGGACTCTCTAATCTCTGCATCCTAAAATCTGGTGTACACCACCACATTCAGCACAAGATGAACTGTTAGCTTTCCGTTCTAGATTCTTTGTCAGTTATGGTTTCTCAAGGTCATGCTCAGTTGTTAATAAAACATTATTCATATAACTAGTGATATATATGTATATGCATATATGTGTATATAGATGCATATATAAACAGATTTAGAAACTCTTCTAGAACTGACTCAAGATCATGAATATTAACTTAAGCAAAGGCCTAAAGGACTGATAATGGCACTGAACTTAGAAGCAATTAGATGCATTCCAGGAAAATGGAGTAGGGAATCAGGAGAGGGAAAGGGAGCTATGGGCAAGGCTGGAGGCAGCTCAGCTCCACACTCACCACAAATTCTTCGTCCACTTTATTTAATGTTAATTCTGCATCATCTTCCGGGACAGTTTCTTCTTCTAATTCTTCCACTGGGTATGATGGCCTGAAATAACAAGATATATTGAATGTTTAAAAATAATTCAGTAAAAATACAAGTCTAATGAGGAATTACCGGTAAGGATGCTTCCATATGAGGCTCTGTTCCCTTCACTAATTGCCAGTCGATGTTTTGTTTCTTTCTGAAATTTTCAATGTTCAAAAAGCAAAAATACCTATCTCTAAACATAAAAAGCTCACTGACAAAAATAAGTTGATTCTGATTATACTGCGATCATATACATTCATATACACAACATATACATATGCTGTTAGCTATCATATACATACACATATATAAAATGCACACTATATAATATGTAGATATAGATTATATATATAGGTTATATATAATACATAATACAATATGCATTATGTTCCAATGAATAGTAGTACTACAATTAAACTATCAGTCTATGACTAAAACATTGGGATTGTTTCTATTGTTTGTTAAATGATATTTCAAAAATCATATTTGTAGATTTATTACTAGACAGATCTTTAAAATAGATTTGTCAATGTGGAATGGCTACATCAACAACTTTGTACATGTTATTGTTTTGATGAGTACTGACAAAATTGGCTTCGAAAATGCTACCCTGATTTATACTCCCAAGAACAGTGAGGGATGCCATCTCTGTTTCAATATGTTCACCAATATGTGTAAAATAATCTGTGCCAATAAAACAAATGAAAAAAACCGTTGTGTTTTATAACTGAATTACTTTAGCATGAGAGTGATTGAACAACAACTTTATAATTTTAATTGATTATTCATTTTTTTCTGAGACACACATTTACACTCTTTGTCTTCCCTAAATTAAGAAAATCAATGTTCACCTAATCTATGATGTTCCCTAGTTTCATTACTTAGAATCATGAATAGTCAAGACTGTTATAATTACTACTGGATAGATTAGACAGCGTTTTCTTGTCCAGACCCTAGACTTTACATTATACATTTACAGTGGTTCCTTGAGCCACACCTCCTGACAGCTCTCTGATCTCTCAGTGTGCCTATGGCTCTGTTTTTCAATTCATATCTCTGAAATCTGCAGTTTATTTTTATATAGGTAATATGATTGATTCTTAGTTCTAAAATCCAGTTAGTGTTCTCAACATTAAGTATTGGACAATCATTTCTCCCTTAAGGTTCACTTATTTCTACATTAAAAACACCCAGATGTATCCACATTTATTTTGTCAACCAATTTTAAGAATCTGTATTTCAAACCTATTAAGACAATATAAAAATTAACATGTAACAGAAAGCAAGGAAGGTATTATGAAACAAGTCAATCTTGTACAATAAACTTCCCAATTTTTCATTAGTTAGAATTAGATAATTATCTCAAAGAATGTTCTAAGAATAGTTCCACATTTGTATAAAATAATCATTCATAAGAATGTTCTGCGTAGTTTATGTATTACAGAGGTGATATAGTTTCCAATGTTTATTACTTTTTAACTTTCTCCTTTCTGCTTCTATGCATATACAATTCTTACAAATTATCCAAGTCATAACTCATAGACCGAGACAAAGATTTTACTAGAGACAAAGGAAGTACAAATTGAATAGTGGCTGAGATAGTAATAGCTTGGAATGCAATAATGATATACTGGGCTATGGAGTTAGTAACTGAAAATTCTAGGGCAGCACATCATGTAATTTATCTTGTTTTGACACCTAACCAACAGTATTAGGGATTGCAGAGTCATCTTTACAATGTACTGAATGGACATGTTTGGGTTGAGGTAAAGGAAACTATCACATTTTAGCTTTAAAGTAAACGGATATCAGTTATTTAATATACTTCAATCCAATGGTAGCATAAATCAAGGAAATTTTTAATAATTTTTGAAATTAATTACATCATTTCCCCCTCCCTTTCTTACCCCCTCACATCTCCCATATACCTACCCCCTTGTTCTCTTTCAAATATATGATTTCTTTTTCTTTCATTGTTGTTGTTGTTATATGTGTATGTGTATAAATATTCCTAAATACATAAATATAAGTTCTTCAGTATGCATAATCATCCCTGTACACACACACAGACACACACACACACACTTTTGTAAGTTTTTTAAAATACTTACTAAAATGAAGTAGATTTTCACCTAAATGCAATTGCATATGTATTAATATATTAACATGGAATAATATATACCTCTCTATGTACAGAATTTTGTTCAAATATAAATCCAATGCTAAGTCATATTTTATTTGCACCATGTCTTTCACATTCTAACCTATCAACAATCTGAACTTTCAAAATATGAACTGTATATGTTTTAATCACACCCTATATAAACCAGTGGTTTCTGATTTTATTCACTCATCAATACTTACTGAATATATATGACAAACTAAGTATATTTTGTATATTGTGATAATTACCATAGGATACATATGATGAATGGTTGGCAAGATCTGTAACAACAAATTCTACACTGGTAAATAAATTATTTTAATACAATAAAATATAAACAATGTACTTTCAGGTCAGAGAAAAGCTATGGACACTGTTCAAGAGGATGTCAAGTGGCTTCTTTAATGTTATTCTTACCACTAAGCAAAGAGAAAAGAAAATCGCACACTTGGTACTATATAAACTTCCTTTTCCATTTAAATATGAGGCTTTTAGTTCCCTCGACACACATGATGGTTGTGGGTATAAACAAACACAGGTACAAAGAGAATTTGAGAAAGTTCTTCCAAACTGGCAAGGATGTGTGCAGTCACAGTTAAACCTTCACTAATTACAAACAGGGAAGAGGCACTGGGATGGCCAACATTACTTCAGGGTAGATTTGGAAGACATTCTGATTTTCGTCTAGACTGAATATTCGGTACCACTGTCAGTTTAGAACAGTCAGCTCTTGTCAGCTTAATTAAACAGCTCTGCACTGCAGAAAAAATGTTAATTACATAGCATATTTTCCTGTGAGGTAATAGTTACCTTTTCCAAGTGAAACCAATATATTTTAATGCTTCTTCAGCTAAACAGTCAAGAACATAACATACATGTTCTCCATAACCAGACTTTAATTTTGAAGGAGGAAAATCTGCAGTCCTCCCCTGAAAAGATAAAGATATTATTTGTTAGATGTCAAGATTGTGTCAGCAAAGAATCACTGAGCACATGTATAATTTTCCACTTTTCAAATGATTTCAGAAAAAGGTAGTTGCTTTTCTTCTTTGACATTCATTTCTTAAGTCTCTTCAATCCATTGATACAGCTACACAAAGGAAAAATCAGGTATTTTATTGTTCAAAGTACCAAATTAAAATGCAATTACATCATAGCAGGAAGACAAATCAATAGTAAAAAAAAAACCAGTAAAACTATTCATATGGCAAAATATATTTTTTAAACAAGGACTCAGTGACTCATTTATTAAAAATTAGCAACCTGTACCAAAATGTCTTATTACCTTTCCCCAGAAAGTCAAAAATGAAAGTACAACTGAGGACACCTAATAAATTCAAGATTCTTTCAAAGTTCAGGGTTTGGCTTAGCAATTCTTAATTTCCCTTTGAGGGGAAGAACTAACCAATCAACTAACTGTTCACTTTTGAGAGCTAACAAAATTAAGACAAATATTATTACTCTCGGCTAAAGAGAGTCTAGAGTAACATTTTTTAGAAGTGAAATTCATGTTATATGTAATATCAACCATACTGGGAAGGTCTTACTTTAAATTAAAAAAAGCACCATATATCAGTCAACTATTATCTCTGTCTGCTATTCCAGAAGAGTCATCTAAAAGGCTAACACCTGTCACTGATGCTAATGTCGGAATCCACAGCTAAGAATACTTACAAATGAGCGAAGCTCGGAGAGTATGTTAGAGATAGTTGCATTGGGATCGTCATATTCTTGAGGCTGCTCAAAGGAACGCCCTGTTTTGTTGATCAGCCACGCAGCAAGAGTGCAAAACATGTAGAACTGCTCACCTGGGTTGGTAGGCAGAGCAAAGTAGTGTCTGTGTCAAAGCAAGGGAGGGTGGGAAGGGTGAGACAAAGCAAACCAACTAGGAATACATAACACAGTCAAGTCCAAAGCTGCTAAATTTGCATTTAAAGTAGCCTTCATCAACTCTCTTGAACTCCCCAAGTTTCGAATCAGTATTGGGGCAATCACTACAATATACAAAATATTTGATCAAAAACCTTCCAACCAGGGAATGTTTTTATTCTGGAGAATAAATACATGAAGCTTTTGTCAAACTCACTTAAGTGATTGATTATAAGTGAGTTCCCCTAAAAAATGACAATTTTGGATTGTGAGGATATTGGAATTTAAGAGACACTAATAACGCACTGTGTTTTTGCTGTTTGTGACCTATAAAGTATGCCAGACAGTTGTTTTCATCTGAGTTGCATACTCAGATCAGATTCTAGAAGTACTGCTATGGTGAGAGCCAGGTCTTGCCCCATTCGTGGATAATCAAAACTTCGGGTACAGAACGTAACAGGTACATTTCAAAAGTTCCCAACTTAGATGGTCCAGGGGTGCAGCAAGGTTTAAGCACCTTTGCCACATCCCCAGCATCACAACTGCTGAACTTTGCTATACCCCTTATTATACTAAACATGCTCCAGTGAGGATATGATTTATACAGACCCATAGAGGATAGAAGAGGATATAAAAGGTGTAAACATCATCACTCAAGAAAGTTGAATCAGGGCTCTGCTTTGCTTTGTTTATGTAGCTATTAAACTGATACATATATACAGCAATTATAAACAATAATACAAAATTCAGTGGTCTATACTTCTATTTTTCTAAACTTTTTCCACCAAGAAATTATTAATGTTCTAAAAGAAAATAGAAAGCTAGAAAATTTTAAAAGGTCACAAAGTCTTTTCAGGCATAGGCTTACAAAGAATCTATCTACCAACAACTGTGTTTTCCTTGTCAATGGGCACGCCTCACAAGACAGAGGAATGGACACACTGACTGGTACTGTGGGCCTGTGATGGTGGCTCCCAAGCATGAGGGCACATCAGAACCACCAAGAGTGGTCAGGAAAACAGTTTGTCTCCAGACCTTCTGAAAAGGGAGACGTGGACAAGGGCTGGGGAATGTCCCCAATCCCAGGCGATTCTGATGTGTGGGTTGTGACACCATCAATCACTGGCTAGAATACGCACACACAAATCCATGGTACAAAGTACTTCACTCACCCCTTGAGGTTCAGTATAGCAAAGGATTAATAGTAACATAAGGCCAAAATCCTTTTGTTTGACAAATGCATTTGGAAAAAATTAACACAGTTTTATCAACACCGAAAATGTTAGCCATCTATATTATTTGATCAATTCGTTTTAAATAACAATCCAATCCTAAAACTTCTATCATGGATCAGGATCAAGATGCACTTTCTTCTCTAACTTTTCTCCTTTTACAGACTAACTCAGCATCATGGAGAGTCTAAGTATCTTTCAACACAAGTGTCTGGAAAGAGCAAGATCTGAAAACTGACTGAGGAATTTATTTGAGCCTACCTGTAGACAGTAAAAGTACTCTAGATAATTCTTTGTATTTGCTTCTTACAGAATAAAGCAAATACAAACGTTATAGGAACAAATGAATCACAGTTATCACTAAGCTATCATGAATACATGAGAGGGTGCTGTCTCTCACTCTAGGCAACTAACAGCACTGCCTTCCGGATATTCCCAACTTTTTCTACCACAGCAAGCACAGGACATTAGGTTCTATAATGCAGACCATTGCAACACTTAATATTTCAATTGCCTTCTCCACTTTCCAGTTTCTAAGAGTATTGCTGCTGCAAAAGCATTAAGTCTTTTGAACCGCAGTAATTAGTCCACAAGTTTACTACATAAAAAGTGCTCCTCAGCAAGGTCCTAAGTACCACAGTTCTTAGTTTAACAAAGTCTAGCAAAGGAAAACAAAAACTGGAGAGAGATCTCTATGATATGGGCATTCATCTCTAGAGATCAGTTTTTCTATCCTTTCTACTGTGGGTATTTTATTACCTTTAAAACGAGATTTGTGTTTGTTTTATGGTGCGTGAATGTTTTAAAGAATGGGCAGGCTGTCTTCCCCAGGCCATTACAAAACTTGTTTATTTTCTCCACAAAATGACCAAGTCTGAAAACTTCACCTCGTTCTGTGCAGAAGATCCTTTCCTGGGCAAGAAAGGCAGGGAAAGTGCAGATCCGAGCCCAGGGTCTTCAACTCACCAAGGAGGAGCATCCCCTGGGCCCAGCCAGCACCTGGAGCCGGGGGCAAGGCACGCACCTGGACGGGGGCTTCAGATTGCTCTTTCGGAGGAGCTCCTCCTCGTAGCGGAGTAGCTTCAGCTTCTCCACCAGGTCCTCCATCACCACGAACATGTGGTAGGCCGCGCCGGGCCCGCGCTCCACCACCGCCTCCCCTGCGCCTTCCCCGCGAGCCCGAGACACCCCATCCTCCAAGCCCGACGGCGGGATCACCGCTGCCGCGGCAGCCATCTCAGCTCAGACCCACAGCGCCCGGCGTGGGCTCGGGCCAGGATCTTCGCGGCCTCCGCCGCCAGGACCGCGTAACCCGCACAGCCGCCACCGTTACCTGGCGACCGCAGGGCCGCTGGTCACCACGGCAACCAGACCCCGCCTCCTTCACGCCCAGCCTACCTTTCTAAATGCTCACCAACCCAGACTGAATTCCTACATGACGTCACGCTATGCCCGCCCCATCCTGGGATGTGGCCCCGCCCAGTGGGCGGGATTATCCTCTTTCCGCCTCTTTGGCGACTCTCCCTCGCGCCTTAAAGGCACAGGATCTGCAGCTGTTTGGCTCTGCAAGCTCAGTGCAGCGTAGAGGAAGTGCAAGGTCTGGTAGTTTGCTCAGGGCTGATTAATGAGCGTGGACGTCTGGTCACCTGGGTAGCAATTCAAAGGACTGAAACGAAGCGGAACACAGTAGTGGAGGCTACTCGCCCACTGATCCTCAGTTTTCGTAGTTGTGAAACTCGCTGTCCTTAGTTTCAAGGCATCTCAGAAATTCCAACCACAAGACTTCTTTTGTCTGTTTCCTAACTTAATAGTTTATTAGGTAGTGCTAAATTTAATAGCTAAGTAAAACTTGAGGTCAGACTATGACCTTATCTTCAATGTTAGGAAAGTGTGAAGGGAGTAGTGGAGGAGGGCACGTGGAGGTTGAAGTGGGAAGAGTAGGTTTTGGGGAAGGATTTGCACCACCCTCACATTCTGCCTCTTAATCTGCTTCAAGCCCATACCAACCTAAGTTTTTGAGTACAAGTGAAATCCAACAAAATGAACTATCTGGAAAGGAACATCTGCACTGCAGTGCTTGGGATTAATAAGGGCATTTTTGGTACTATGTCTGCAGGTACTGACTTAGAAAATACAAAGGAGACATAACTGACCACGGGTGTGATTTATCCTTAAAATTCTAAGAAAATAGTGCATCAGGCAGCTTTCCTAATAGTTAAAGTCAGAAGTGAAGCAAAGTAGATGCTCACTCTTGCTTCTTAAAAGAAGCAAGAGTCAACATCTGTGAGTTTAATCCTGTGACTGTCAAGGGATCATTACGTCCTGTATCACACTCTTAAGAACGTAGAAGAATCACATTGTTTGCATAACTAAAACCTGAAATATATTTGTAAAACTTTTGCTTTGTGATAAAGTGAAGACTATACATTTCATTCTAATGAGCCTCGCCTCATACTAATAAAGGTGTCCAAATGAAAAATGATTCTACTACTGATTTATGTAGAAAATAAACTAAAGGGGAAAAGTCCACAGAGAACTGGGTAATTGCATTTCTTTACATCTTCTGTCTGTCTATCTACCTGTCTGCCTGTCTATCTATCTATAATCTATCTATCTATCTATCATCTATCTATCTACTATCTATCTATCAATGCATGTAATGAATGTGTGTAAAATGAATGTGTGTGCACGTTCATGTGTGAGTGAGAGTACAAAGGCAATGATTCACTTATGGAGGTCAGAGTACAACCTGTAGTTTCAGTTCTCAACCACCGCTTTGAGACAGGGTCTCTTGTTACTTGTTAGGCATATTCCGGGATAGAGCCTGTAAGTATCTAGGGAATTCTACTGTTTCTGCCTCTCATATTGTTGGACTACAGACCCATACTATAGTGTCCATTTTTATACAGGCTCTGGGAATCTGAACTTAGGTCTACACACCTGCAGCACAGCGTTTACCCACTGAGCCAAATCCACAGTCTAAGAATTGCTTTTTAAATAACATTGTTTATAAGTCATGAGCCAGTTGCTATTAGTAAAGATGAATGGGAAAACTGAGTCTGTCTCTAGCCCCCTGTCAAATTAGCCTTTCACTTTCTCAGCTGTCCTACACCAGTGATTACCCCCAGACACATCCACATCCGATGACCACAGGTGGCAGTTGAGAGGATTACAAGGTGAGTGTGAACCTTTTTAGGAATAAAATAGCAGCCATAATTATCTAGACATATGTTTTGGGGTATTTCCTTAACTAACAAGCATCCCATAGCTTTTAAATGATTCTTGAAAGCCCCTCGAATAGTAGTAGTTCACACCCAGGGGGTGGGGGTCCACCTGGAGCATGCCGCCTACATAAGATGTTCTGACACGCTTGGATGCTTGGAAGGTTATTCAGCACAGTAGGAAGTAGTCAAACACTGCTTCCCTGCTGACTTTCAATAATGTATGTATCCTGACTTGGGGGAAAATAATAACTTCCAAAATCCAGCCATTTACTTCCCTGACTTTACCTGGTTGGCAAGCAGGTAAAGAATCAGTTTTCCATTGTAAACATGGAGAGAGAAAGAAAGAAAGAAAGAAAGAAAGAAAGAAAGAAAGAAAGGAAGGAAGAAAGGAAGAAAGGAAGGAAAAGGGGGAGGAAGGAAGGAAGGAAGAAAGGAAGGAAGGAAGATGGAAAGAAAGACTGAAGTATAAACTATCCTCAATAATGCTGGCACATAGAGAATAAAAAGAGAGAAAATCCAATTCTTCAGCACATTATGGTTTTCCACGGGAGAAAAAGAGTAAAGAACACAGTAATATGATTCATCTTTAAAAGGCCCAGATGTTTTCACATTTCCTTATCTATCTACAATAGTTGCCAACAACCAACAGCCTTTTCTGTGATGGAGCAGTTCCCTTCAAATCCTCTCCTAGTTATCCCAGTCACTTGGAAGCTCCACATTATATTTTTAATAGCTTTTTTTCTGCAAGACTAACTCTTTGACTTAGGAGATAGATAGAGCTTAAAGAAATCGAAATATGGCCGGTTGTGTGTACTTCCTACAAAGACTTATGCTGACGCCCCCTTAGACCACTATTTGTGGCAGCCTTCAGATGATTTTATTTCTCACAAACCATCTCTGAAATGATTGGGAGTAGTTCATAAGACTTTTAAAAGCCTTTCCATGTCTGCATGCAAGGTAATTTCAGAAAACTAAGTAGAATCCCAGCCAAAGCTGGTCTTAGCTAAATGGGATTTCCCCGAAAGGTGCTTAGCAAACCTGACAGTAAAAAGGAGAACTTCAAAGGTTGAGGGAGGCTTGCTTGATGAGCCTCCAAATACAGGGAATAAGACTTACAAGACTGGGAAGGTTTAAAAACCCATTTCTTTGTTAAATTGGCCAGTTGGGAGGGGTTTGGGTCCTGAAGAAAGAGCCCTCCTGACTGTAGTAATGGTCTTATCATGGACATAGATTAGCTATAGCAGGGATTTGATCTGTTTTCTCTCTTTGCACATGCTCTATTTGACTTCTGTCTTCTGACATGAGTTGACAAAACATGAGACTATCACAAGAAGCTATTAAATGTTTATGCCATCTTTCTGAATGTCCCAGACTCCACAATCATGGCCCAAAAGGATCCTGTATCTTTATAAATTTCTTAATCTTAGCTATTCTGTTATAGCAACAGACCAACTAAAATACCTTCTTCGGTTTTTAATACATTCACTTCCAACATAAAACGCCAGAAAAACACTAATCAAATAAAATTTCTTTGAAACTGAAACTATAAGGCTGAAAACCTTTCCTGCTCCTCCTCCTCCATTTTTTTTTTTGTTTTTGCTCCTTTTGGGTTCTGTGATTAGGCCTGGAAATTAAATTACATACTAATAGCTTAACAGAAGAGATGCACACACATTTTATTTAATAGCATCACATGCACATGGAATTCTGCTTAGAAAAAATTAGGTAATATCAAAAGAATATACATTCCCTGATTTTTTTTTATTAATACAAAGAATAATACATTTGTAGCAAAGTAGAAAGACAAAGGAAAGTGAATTTAAAGTATGATAAACTGTTGGAAAAATGACCAGGAAATGTGTGTTTAAAATGGAAGATAAAGGTTGTTTTCATAGGTTTCTCTATACACACTGTTTTCAGCAGCAACTTTTAATGTCCAATAATAAAAGAATCATTCTCCTCTTAGTATAGAAAAGGAATCTTTCCCATGGGCAACCTCAGATCTGCTTTTAAGTCGTAATTGAGGTCAGAGAGAGAGAGTGTGTGTGTCTGATATTTTACAAGTGCCACCCACTCAAACCAATCAGTATGCAACACCAGCATCTGGGTAGAAAATTTTAAATTCCTTCAGTCTGGTAAGTGCTGTGAAAGTTCTAGAAAGAAAAAAAGGTCATATTCAAATGTGAATGTTAGAACAAGCTCCCTAAGCAAGATGAAAACATACATCCAGGGTACTGTGTACTACAGCTGGACCCTCCGGTGACGTCAGCAAAGGGGTCCAGAGTCTAGGAAGAAACTACTGGGAGGGCTCAGAGTTTTCCACCTATTCTCGCCAAACTGAAGAAAATTTCCCGGAGACAGAGAAACACACAATAAAGTCAATTCCAAAAACGCATAAGTCTGGGAGTGAATCTACCATTTATTGGAGAAAAATTGTTAAACCTTACTGAAATCTAAATATATAATAAAGTTTTCACAAATGAGAAAATCAATATCATTGCCAAGTTCATAAACTCCGGGTCATTCAAAGACTTCTGATCCGGTGCTTTATACAGGAAAGTATACTTTAGAGAAATATAAAGATGGAATTACAATAGAATATAGCAAGTTGCCTAATAAAGGTGAAACTTATTACAGGAGTATTTGGGATATAGCCTGGGAATAGACACGACTTTCCATGGGAATTGTAGTACACTAAAGAGGCCAGGAAAGATGAAGTAGTTACAAACCGGTAAGAGGCTATGGACTACCCACATAGAAACAATCCCATTTCTGATTTCCATCATGTAAATACTACTTGTGTTGAAGACAGCACTGCAAAGTATTTCTGATGTGTTTAGAGCAGTGGTTCTCAACCTGTGGGTCTTGGCCCCTTTGGCAAACCTCTGTCTCCAAAAGTACTGACTTTACAGTTCATAACAGTAGCAAAATTACAGTTATGAAGTACCAATAAAAATATTTTTTGGTTGGGGGAGCACCGCAACAAAAAGAACTGCATTAAAGGGCTGTAGCGTTAGGGAAGAACCACTGGTTTAGAGGATTGCTAACTTCAGTGAAGGCATTTGTCAAATAAATAAATATGAAAATTGAAAAGACAAGCTCATGATAATTTAGTTACAAAGGTATAAACTAACACTAGGTAATAACCAAGAAGAAAGATGTTTGTGACCCATATAGAAGAAAGATGTTTATGATCCATATAATGCCTGTGGCTTAGTCTCTAAAGCACATACACTGATCATTACAAATACATGGTAGGGAATTGTAGGTGTGATCTAGATTCAGGTTTCCTGGACTTGGCACAATTAGCATTTTAGTCAGGATAGTTTCTCGGTTTGTGTATGCTGGTGGGAACTGTTCTGTTCTGTGGACTTGAAAATTTACCCGACTGCCACCCCCATTATACTGCAGCAATACCTACAACTAGTTTTGATGACCAAATATGTCTTTAGACATTGTCAAATGTCCTTTAATGGTGTGTGCCTAGTGCGGGCAGAGGGGATCACTTTTGGAAGAGAACCACTGTTCAAAAGTGCAGGTTTGACATTGCAAATGACGTTTAAAGTGCTGGAGGCCAAAGGTTAATGAATGCCCTGTGCGAGTGGACTATCGGGAAGAGAAAACTCACCTTTGCAAAGACAGGGCATTTTTGTAACACAAAAGTTTATTTTGCCACATTGATTTTGTAAAGATCTGAACGTGTGAGTTCCGACAGCTCAGAAGATGTGTCTGGGGCTACTTCTACTATTAAAGAGGCTCGATTTAGTAACGTATTAAAGTTCAAATTTGAACAGCATTATTCTCAAGTTTTTAGTTTGTTATTCAAATCTTATTCAGTTTGCAAATGTAGATTTGTTGCAGGCAAGCATGAGGGGTAATTACAGCTTACATTTCTATGAAGTGCTCACAAATCTGTTGAACTTGTTTTAATGGTGACTGGCAAAAAAAAAAAAAAAAAAAAAAAAAAAATCCATGCTCAGAATACTCTTCCCAGTCTGAGTAAAGGAAGGGAGAAGGATAAATTCTGTTGAGTATTTTAACACACAGCCATAGACGTCAACGTAAAGCCAAGATTTTTACTAAATTGCTCTGTTACTGCTGTGGTTTGAATATGCATCCTCAAAGTCATGTTGCAAACTTGATTATTAGTGTAACACTGTTGCAAACTTGATCATTAGTGAAGAACCATTGGGTAGTAGAGCCACTAGGGAGGTGGTGTTTAGATGGGGAGGCAGCCCTCCATTCTGATGAAGGAGTTAATACCATTATGGAAGAGGGTTTCTTCAGCTCTTCATCTACAACGTATTTTCAATGTACTTCCCCTTCCCTTTCGCACTAAGGGCTGGTTCACCCAAAAGGTTTTTTTCAGGCATGGGTCCTGTAGTCTTGGACTTTCTAGTCTGTAGAACTGTAAGAATTATTTTAATTACCTAATTTCAGGATTCTGTTACAGAAGCACAGAATGGATTAAGACAATATATTCGATAAACTTTAATCACAAGTCTGTTTTTCTAATAGACCCAAATCCCATATAGTAGATATTAAACATGTACAGGTAATTGTTTTGGCATAACCATTACTACTATGAGCTTGAATTTTGTCATTGTTCCACCTAATGTCACAATTTTCAATAAGTGAAATATGCTCAATCTGGGAAATAAATGTCATTTTAACCTGTGACCAAAGAGTTTCCCATTCAGTGTGCCAAGAGTCCTGGGTCGGGCATAGAAGAGATAAGGCTCCGAGCATCAAGCTCTAATGTGCACTTTTCCTCCTGAGCTAGGAAGGAAAATGATTTTATAAACTGTTCCCTTGGGCTTATTTTATTTTGCACTTGTTTTCTACTAATGGAATTCTTCTAACCCCATTAAGATTACACTTAACTGTGTCAACTAATTTTGACTCTCAAGGTGGATAAATATCACCCAGCTGCTTTATATACTTTAACGCTTTGATGGGTTCAATGATTTAATTTTCTTGTGGGAAAATGAACCACACGTGTGAAGTACCGAGCATGTAACAGTTGTGCAGGTTATAGGAATGACTATTTAAGGAAGTTAAGAAGTGTGTGTGTGTGTGTGTGTGTGCGTGCGTGTGCGTGTGCGTGTGTGTTGAGGAGAGGGATGTAACTAGGATGAGTTTTTATTTTCAGATTTTTTCATCTTATTGGAAATATTTTTTTCTCATATAATATGTGGTGGTTTTAATAAGAATGGTCCTCGTAGGTCATAGATTCAAGTAGCCCCCACAGCCGTATTAGGGAATGGTGGCTACTTGACAGGGATTAGGTGTGACCTTGGTGAAAGAAGTAGTTCACTGAGCTTCACAATTTGAAATGCTCAAGCCGGGCCCAGACTCTCTCTCTCTCTCTCTCTCTCTCTCTCTCTCTCTCTCTCTCTCTCCCTCCCCTCTCTCTCTCTTTCTCCTCTCTCTCTCTCTCCCTGTGGATCCACATGGAGAACTCTCAGCTATTCTCCAGCGCCATGTCTGCCTGCATGCTGCCATGCTTCTCACCATGTTGACAAAGGACTAAACCTTTGTCTGAGCTGCAAACAAGGCCCAGTTAAATAGTTTCCTCTATAATAGTTGCCATGGTCATGGTGTCTCTTCACAGCAATAGAACATTTGATGACTAAGACATAATATATTCTGATTACAGTTTCCCCTCCCTCTACTCTTCCCAGTGCCTCCCCATTTCCCCTCCCATACACATCCACCCTCTTTCTGTCTCTCATTAGAAAACAAATAGGCTTCTAAGGAATAATAATGAAATAAAATATAATAATGTAAAACAAAAGCATTGACAGGACAAAACTAACCGATTAAGAAGAGCCAAAGAAAAGGCACAAGAATCAGAGGCCCACTCGTTCACACACTCAGGGAGATAGATGACTTTGCAATATGCATTTTAGTGCCTGGCAACAAAGAATAAAAGGGAATATCGGAAGGTGAAAACTGATTCCAAAGATAGCTTTCCTAGCTAGGGTAAACATGTTCTTCAACTGGGGCAGTTGGCAACTAGAGTTGTGGGAAGGATGATAGTTACCAAATCATAGGAAAAGAACTTTTTATCTGATGTAAAATGTTCTAGAACACAAGTAACACTACAAAGTCTCCTCATGTAGGAGAAAAATGTTAGCTTTCATGGCTTTGTCCCGCTGAATGTGTTTAGCTTCTCCAAGTACCTATGGATGGGATGGCTTGTTGATGAGAAAGAAAACTGAAAACACGTAATGTTTTACTAGCTGGGCAATGGCAACATGGGCCTGGTGAAAGAAGGTCATTCTTTCAAGGCAGCAGATGACATTAAAGATTTATATTAGTTTTTAATTATGAACAGATATGTATGTCTGCATGTGGGAATGTGCATGTCTGAGTGCGGATGCCCACAGTGTCCAGAAGAACCCATGGGTACTGGGAACCGAACTCTGTAAGAGCACTACATATTCTTAACTACTGAGACATCTCTCCAGTTCCAACAGCTGACAATTTATTCCTATTTATTCAAAATGCAGAGGCAGAAAGATCTCTGAGAATTAAAGATCAGCCTGGTCCACATATTGTATTCCAGGACAACCAGAGTGCCACAATGAGAATCTATCTCAAATAAGAAAGGCAGGAAGGAGGGAAGGAAGGAAAAAAGAAAAGAAGGGAGGGAGGAAGGAGGGAGGGCAGGAGGGAGGAAGGGAGGAAGGAAGAAAGGAAGAGAGAAAAGAAGTAAGTAAGGAAGGAAGGAAGGGACGAAGGAGGGAAGGAGGGAGGAAGGGAGGAAGGGAGGAAGGGAGTATATATGGTCACCAAAGTAGATATTCTTAGGTGCATAACAAAAAAAGATGAGGTATAAACTGGCAGACAGGAGGAAGAGCAATCAAGTCACTCTCCAAATACTCCAACAATCACCTTGTTTCCTGATGAGGCTTCTATTCCTCCACATATGATAGTAACACTTTGATTTGATAAATGTTGGACGCTAACTAGAGTGATTGATCTGATTTGTCAGAGTAGTGAAGGTTAAATAGAAACACATTTATTTTTCACGAGCCAGATTTAAAAGATCCAATTACTTTACAGCCTGGGACACCAGCTTGTCTTTGGGAAGAATTAATTTAAGCTGGAGAGTAAATAATAAATGCCATAGTAGAAACGTCTTTTAATGGGGCTCCCTGGAGCATAATAAAAATGTCTGCTAGATGCTATCTCAGGTGGAATTACACACCTTCCTGGTGTAATCCTGCATCTCAGTGCTTAGTGTGCTAGTCTTTCTGATTGCCTGTTTTACCAAGCATTGGCTTCTTGTCTTGGGTTTTAGAATTGTTGCCCAAACTGTTATGTTGCAATAAAATGTTGAATTTAAATGATTTATTTCAGTTCCTATATCTTTAGTGGATATTACTTTATTTTATACCTATACAGCTAACTTCAAGAATAGAAGAATGCTCTCTCATTTTGAAGATGTGGGTGTGAAAGCCCAAATTCATACATACAGCACTCTGCTACTTTTTGACATGGACAGACAGCACTTTTCTAATGTTGCTTTCTTTCATTTGAATACTGATAACCTATTATGATGTGGGATTTCCTTCTGAATGCTGTGATTACCATTAGTGAATAAAGAAACTGCTTTGGACCTATAACAGGGCAGAACTTAGGTTGGCGGGGAAGACAGAACTGAATGCTGGGAGAAAGAAGGGTGGGGTCAGAGAGAAGCCATGAAGCCTGCTGGAGACAGACACTGGGAACTTTAGCCAGTAAGCCACAGCTACAGGATGATACGCAGATTAATAGAAATGGGTTAAATTAATATGTAAGAGTTAGCCAATAAGAAGCTAGAGTTAATGGGCCAAACAGTGATTTAATTAATACAGTTTCCTTGTGATTATTTCGGGGCTAAGCAGCCGGGAATAAACTAGCAGCCTCCTCACTACACTACTAGGCACTGGGTATGAACCACAAAAAGACTCATGATGGTCTCTGTGCCCAGAAGTCATGCTTTATTATGGAGATCTATATAGCTGAATATTGCAAGCATAGAAGAATATGGATGAGTAGCCAAATTTTGAGGGAAAGGCTCTCCTGCCGTGTTCTATTTTAGCTCTTCCCGAAAGACTTGGCTGCTCTTCCATTCTCCTATGTCTTGTGATATGGTCTCCATTAAGAGTCTCAATGTCCCTTCTTGTTTTCAAAAAGTGAGAACAATGAAAGGAAATCCTTACAAGTCCAACTTCAGAGCTAAGTGCCTGGATCTACCCTGTGTGCCCAGTGTGGAGTCTGATGCCCTCCAGCCCCTGGCTTAGGTGAGCAGGGCTGTGAGTTGGTGTGTGTGTGTGTGCGTGTGTGAAAACTTCAGTAAAGGCTCTGCCATATTCAGTCAGGTATTTCTATAATCTAGAGACAACAGGAATCTCTTATCTAGCCACTGAGAATTCAAATTGAAGTATATTCAAGTATATTCTAAAGCACTCTCTCCAAAATAGCCCCAAATCAGGAAGCAAACCAAACTCTCATCTCTTCTTGCAACTTCATAACAACTTGTCATTTTCATGCAGTTTTTCTTTGGCATGCTCTGTATGTCAAGCATAGACTTAAAAATTATAATGCAGGCTTCAGAGGCATACTCATATCTCTGCATGAGACTTCTCTTCTCCATGACATCTGAGGCAGAGGTATACTTTTGTAAGAATACAGCGAGTTGTATATAGACTGTGCAGCTGTCTATGCCCCTGGAAGACAGGAGAACTCTCCCACCCATGGAACAAGGGTAAAGGCTTTTCTTTCACCCCATACTTGTGAAAACTAGCTAAACACCTACCAGTTCATGCATTTTTTGAAATTAATGTGGAATGCTTACATTTATTTGGTCCATTTGAAGAATTCAAGCTTCTTGTTAAATTCAGTGAATTTCTTGGCCGAGGTCTGTAAAACTGTTTTTGTTTGGTTGTTTTGCTTCATGACTTTAAAACAAGATGAAGATTAAGCCTGGTAGTGGTGGCATGTGCCTTTAATCCCAGCACTCAGAAGGCAAAGACAAGGCCAGCCTGGTTTACAAAGCTAGTTCCAGAACAGCCAAGGCTGTTCCACAGTAAAATCCTGTCTCAAAAATAATAAATAAAATAAATAAATAAAATAAGATTAAGCGTCTGGTGCGGGATAATTGTCTGTATTCTGTCAATCATGATTTAACTAAATGCTGATTGGCCATTATCCAGGATGTATAGGTGGGACAAGCAGACAGGAAGCAGAGGCAGAGCAAGGAGAATAGGAGAATTCTGGGTAGCAGGAAGCGCTTTCGCCACTCCTGCCTGGACCACCGAAGAAGCAGGATGTGACCTGCCCCGCTGAGAAAGGTACTGAGCCATGTGGCTAACATAGATAAGGATACTGGATTAATATATGTTATAAGAGCTAATAGAAAGCCTGAGCTAATGGGCCAATCAGTTTATAATCTTCTGGAGACCTCTGTGTGATTTTCTTTGGGGCTAAACGGCTGTGGGAACTGGGCAGGACAGAAACCCTGACAAGCCAGCCCTCATGCTACAAGCGTCTGGTAGAAAGCCTACTTCTTCAGGCCTCTGTCTTCTTGATGTTAAATGAAGTCACATTATGAATATTAAAACATGTTGTAAATACACCTTAAAAAAATTTAATCTACCACCCAGAGACATAGCTTATACTATCTGTCTCTCATTTGAGATCACTGAAAATTTCCCCATTTTCTATTATTTCTATTTTTAAACTGACAGTTCATTTTAAGACAGACACTGCTGCCTTTAAGGTGTGCAGTGTTGAGCACGGAAACCTCACACTTCACTTTTAGAAGGCAAAGACTGACTGCTCAGGTTCTTTCAGGAAGAAAAACACTTCCTAAATGAGGTAGAGGGAGAAGTGCTTTCTCAAGTCATATCATAAACCCCTCAGAGGCGTTGCCTTTGTCAAATAAAAAGCAAAAAGGTCTTTATTCTTACTTGAAGTACAATGATGACTTCCTTATACTTTCCCCTCCAGATCTGGTCTTCTTTCAGTCTTTTGTCTACACTGTTCCCAAAGTAATCTTCCTGCAAATGAATGCAAATGGGGACTTGCTACTATTGCTTTATAGTCCCTCTATTCAGGACAGCAAAATTCTTAGCTTGCTATATATGCCTCCAGGGACAAATTCAGGCTTTGTGAGGCTCAGATCTCATACAGCTGAGGGTAGAAGTCATAAGATGAAATAAAAAAGTTTGAATTCTAATTCAGGTTCTGGACTTTAGAAAGGGCCTTTGGGATGAGCCTCCCTAAGGCATACATTTCACCAGTATCCTGGTATACCTTCTCTATTAAGGGAATTGCTTAATTATCTCAAATGAGCTGAGGTTACAGGATCAATAAATAATGAACAGGATTAAGGAACAAGTAACTGACAAGCTGAACTTGCTGGTAGCTCAGTTATTGCCGACTAAAATCAAGACTTGAGGTTGCTGAGTTTCACCAGGGAATTTCTTTCTAACATGAAAGAAATGCACTAAATGTTTCTTCTAGTTACCTTGATAGAGAAGATATTGGCCCCATCATTTTCAGACAACATTGACTTCAAATGGGTTTGATCCTCAGGTTGCTTAAATAAAATTAAGTTAAATATATCTCTATAACATAAGGTTGCAACATGTAACTCTGGTAGCTACTAACTTCCTTCACTCACCCTCCAGTCTCTGAATTAAATATTTATTTAACAATTTTCCTGCTGTGATGAGCCATATTCTTGGTAATAGTTCAATGGTAGATGATTGGATTTGGCATCTCTCACAGCATTGTCTGGCTATGTAGTCGACACAACTAAAATCATGCTGGCAGGGCCCCTGGTTCACTCCCTCACATCAAAGGCTCTAGTTTCTATCCACTTGAGGCTAGAGATGATTTAATGATAGGAATCATGGTGGCATTTCATTTGTATTTTAATAAATAAAAATCAGAGAGTAAAATAGCCCCACTGGTCAGCCTTACAGACCAGGTAGTGATAACACACACCTTTAATCCCAGTACCACACTAGTTACCATAGAAACCAAGTGGTCTATGTCTCTAATCCCAGTGGTACACACCTTTAATCCCAGCCCTAGAGAGGATTATAAAGCAGGAGGAGACAGCTCTCAGACACAGTCTTATTCTGAAATTCCTGGATGCAGGATCGCCATTTTGGACTGAGGTTGAGGTAAGAGCTGGTGTCTGGTCGTTTTGCTTTTCTGACCTTCAAGTTGAGCCCTCTTTCTCTCTGAGTTTATTAATCATGCTTTAAAGAGTTGGTACACATATTCTGTCATGATTTTTCTTCATCCATGTAAACATCCTTACTTCCTTCTGTGACTCCCGTTTCCCTCTTTTGTTTTCTCTGCAGCCTGTTTTGAAAAATGAGCAGTGAATTCCTTATTTCTTCGGTGATTTTTTTTTCTCTAAAATATTTCTGCTAGCTTGAGTCCTCCAAGAAACAGAGGCCAAAAATGGGATTAGACACATAAGAATTTTATTAGGCTGTATGCCTGAGATAGAAAATGGGAATGAAATTGGCAAAGACTAGGATAGTAGTTAGATCCTGGTATAATACTAATGCCAAGAGAAGAATCAAAAGGAAGGTAGGCTGGAGAGAGCAGTCTCTGTGGTGCCAGGCAGTCTAATGACCTCATTTAGAGCTGGAAGCCTTGCACATCATCCTCTATGCCCACCAAATTAATATACCTAAGTTTGGAATGTGCTGTCTCTGTAAGTGAAAGAGATTTTCCAAATGTCTTATTTCTTTCTCTGTGTAGTAGATATAGAAAATTGTTGTTTGTAGAGCTGGGAAGATGGGATGGCTCAGTGGGAAGTGTTTGCCTTACTAGCATGAGAAGTTCCATCCTCAGTATCCTATAAAAGCAAGGCAAGTGGGCATCGGCGTGGTAGCCCTTTTGTAATTCCAGCAATGGGGTTAGAGACAGGGCATCTGTGGAGCAAATGGGCTAGCTAGAAAGCAGAACTCATGGGTTCTAAGTTCAGAGAGAGAGAGAGAGAGAGAAAGAGATCCTGACCCAGTAAACAAAGTGGAGAGCAATGGAGGCAAACACATCATACTGACCTCTGATCTCCACATTCGCATGCATGCCCCAATACATGCTAGCATGCATGCACACACACACAGACGTGCATGCATGTACTACATGATGAATAGATTTTTTTTGCTTGGGGTGGGGATGGTTCCAGCACTTCCTGGTTGTTGGATCCTTAACATGCTACTGAAGTGAGTGGTACCTGAATTTTCACAGTGGTATCTCGCTCCTTCCACGGTACATTCCTCTTAGCAGCACCTCCAGTCTAGAAGCCAGCTCCTGCTCCCAGTCCATCAGCATTATGTCATGCATGTGGTAGATCAACTTGATGTCCTCTAGGATGTCCTGGAGGTTTAGAATCCTCTGTGCACTGTCTATGTGGCTTAGCCTCTTAAAATACTCATAGGAAAAACTTGGAATGAATATTGTTGCCCATCCATGTGAATGTAAACTCTGATTTCTTTCTTTCTTTCTTTTTTTACTTTCTTGGTTGAGATTGAATAGGATACATTTCTTAGACACTCGCTGCCTGTTGTGTGTCGTGGGACCACATTAATTTATTCTATCAACCATACCATCTGTAACATGGTAACTACAATCTGCAATACTTTTTGGTTGAGTATGTGATGGTCTACAGCAGCTTTCCAGACCTGTCTGGTTTGTGAAGAGTCTGGGGTAGCACATTAAACGACGACATGAACCACCATGGGAACCACCACTTGAATCCTCCAACTAGCTAGTGTGGATATACTTTTTATTAGTTTATCTTGCCACATCCCTCCATGAAACAATGAACTATTTTTAGTTTAGAATTTTGGAGTCTTTTCTGAGGTTTCTTTCAGCTGTCTGCACTGTGAGAGCTCACCACTGTAGTAGGGAGGAGAGGGCTGTCTTCCCGGGACCCAGTTAGCTTATGTCTGAAATAATTACACAGAAACTATATATATTTAAATACTGCCTGGCCCATTAGTTCTAGCCTCTTCTTGGCTAACTCTCACATCTTGATTCAGCCCATTTCTAATAATCTGTATTCACCATGAGGATGTGGCTTACCGGTATGAGTCTAACCAGTGCCCATCTTGGGCTGGAGAAGTATGGCATCTGTCACACTTCCCTTCTCCCCAGCATTCTGTTTTGTCTACTCTGCTCACCTAAGGGCTGCCCTATCAAAAGGCCAAGGCAGTCTCTTTATTTAACCAATGAAAGCAACAGAAATACAGAAGGACCTCCTACACCATTTCCCCTTTTTCTGTTTAAACAAAAAAGAAAGGCTTTTACTTTAACATAGTAAAATTACATATAACAAAAACAGTTATCAAGCAAGAACTACAGTTACCATAATTAGATCTATTTTATCTTTTATCATAACAATGGAAAACTATAACTATAACTATCTATTTTTTAACTCCATCAAAGACTCCAGAAGGATAAAATATTACCTAAGTAAACAAGAAATAACCAACTTCCAAACTCTAGAAATGACAGAGACATCTCACTACCTGTACAGTCACCCAAAGTTTCTCTGTACCATTGGGGCATCCATCTTCAGCCTACAGGCCCACAGTATTCAGTAGACATTTCCATGAAGTAGGAAAATTTAAAGATAGTTTAGTCACTTTTTTTTTGTATTCTGTAGAATGTTTCGCAGACTCTTTTATGAAGCAGGAACCCTGAAGGATCATTTCACCTTTAGGTAAGTTTAGCAATCCTCTCTCTGTGGGTTCTTTATGTCCAGTTTATGCAACAGTCCAGGCAAGAGCAGTTTTTTGCCCAAATGGCTAATCAACTCCATAAGGAGCCTCTTTGATGCCCATCTTCCTCTTGAAGTAGCTTGGTGCTGCCAGGAGCAGACTTGTCTCATTGTCATGAAAAGTCCTAAGTTATTTGGAGAAGGAATCCTTCTACCTGTTAATTGTCTAAATTGGAATGAATGCATATAGGCACATGGCTTTCATGGCTGGGCAGTCTGTCCTCCTAGGTCCTATCTCTTTGTTTAGTCAGTGGGTTATAGACAGGAAAATGATTCATGGTCTGGAGACTGAACAGGTGATTATGGCTTTGTTAGGCAATCACTCTGAGCCTCCTCCCATCCATTCTTGTCTTCTGGTTGTAGTTTTAAGCAGCACACTTGTTATCTGCCAGTCTGTTTTGTTTCTAGACATGCATGCTGAATTAACCACCTCTACAGCTCCCCATAGGTCAAAACTTTGCCAGTGATTGTGATAATTGCAACCACCTGGAACACACAGGCTAAGTACTATCAGTAGGCCTGTACCTGAAGACCTCATCTTCATGGCTGTTAATTAATCCTATATGGCTACTTCTGGGATTATAGTCTCTTGCCTGCAGAGGGAGCACTATAGAATTTCTTAGCCCTGCCCTGTTTTGATAGTCTGTAAAGGATGTATGCTCAGGACCCTCCTGAGACATAAGTGATAATCTTCTAGCCTCTGGTCATGTATCTGTTCTACATATCAGCTTTCCTTAGCCTCTTCATTCCTTCATCTACCTTCTGCTAGGGCATCTTAGGTATTTCTATGCAGTTGAGTACTGGTCAGGCTTCTAGGAGCTATACTAGCTGTAAGTTTACCCATTCTAAGGTTCTTGCTTGGGTATTAAATTTGTAGTCTTAAGAAACTATCCCCAAGTCAATGAGTCCTTACATACCGAATTATGATCAAGAACTTTCAGCATCCAATCCTAGAAGTAACTCCCTGACTCCTGCTCATACACTGTTACCTTGTATGAATATACATTTGTTCAGATGTAGAAAACCCTTTCACAAGTCTCCACCATCAGCATCCCGGATTTACACTCATGATAACCAAAACTCTTTAGCTGATACTTTCATTTACTTTTGTTTCTCTCTTCTATGTTCTGCTTCATCTAATTCCAAGGTATTTAAGAGGCATTCCACCATCTGTTTTGCCTACTAACTTACATATGATTGTGTACGATTTAAGACAATAAGCTTAAAAGTTCATTTGATTCAGCGAATACCATACGAGCTAACTTTGCTTTTTCTCTCATCTATATTAAATACAGGTTGATGAAAAGCAAGGATTACCCCCAAAACAAATCACAGGGAGCTGTTTCAGGATGCTTTTCTTTCCTCTGAGATGGTTGATTAACATTTTAGCTCTAGCCTGACATATAATTCCAAAATAATAAAACCCAAATTTGCCTTCTGAAATGGCCTTTTCGAAATGGGAATTGGGGAGCTGAATTCCTATCCAAAAGCAATTAAATGGCCTTCAAGAGGTAAGTTGTGGTCTCATGATAGTATCTGTGATGTATTCTAGAGCAATACACTAACACTGAGTGAGAAAGGAAGGAACAATAGCCTCTGCCATGAAGGACAGTAACTGTGGTTAGCCTTGTATTAGTCCCATCTTCTTTTAGAAACCTTATCACAACATAAATGGGCATAGATAATGAGACAGATTAAAGTATTTAATTCCTGTCTGCATGGGAGCTAAAATGCAATGTAGCAGAAGAAATAAAGGGAATGAATGAGAAAAACCCAAAATACACCTTATGACTGTGCACCAAATCAGCCCTCAATTTGTTTAATCTTCCTGTCATTTAAACTTGAAGAGCTGGCTAATTTGTGATATTGTTTGGAGAATTCAGAGGTATCAGAGTGAAGCCATTTTTTCCAAAGGAAAATTAGTTGGGAAGATAAGAAAATCCACCATTTAAAATAAATTGGCTCGGGGACTCACTAAAACTCAAGGCAGAGCTATATCACAAATGAAATCCTTATTGGAAACTTAGCTTTGACTTATCAGTGAAGATAAAATCCTCATCTTAGTGGGAAAGCAATAGATATGAATTACTTATACTTTTGATTTTTCTGATGATAATTGACATTGTTTGGTAATTGAAGAAACACACAGAGTTTTAAAGAGAAAGATCCATTGGAATTAGAAAAAGCAAATTTCATGCCAATCTGCCTTTTATTATTGGTTTAATAGAATATTATTAATAAATTAAGAGTATAAAACTATTAATAAAATAGTTTACCTAAGATTGTACAGAATTTAATGACTGAACTCTGGCCTCTCTTTCTTAGGAATTGCTAGGACAACACATTATCTGCCTGTTGTTAGTTTTTCATAATCAGACTTGAATAGGGTGAAGAGACCTGTTCTCTCCATCTCTCTCCATCTCAGGTTCAGCAGGCCTAGTTAAAGGGAGAATACCACATGGGAATGGAACATAGATTTCTATTGCTTTAACAGAAATGCTACTGAAACTTTTTTTTTTGTTTGTTTGTTTTTCGGGACATAGTTTCTCTGTGGCTTTGGAGCCTGTCCTGGAACTAGCTCTTGTAGACCAGGCTGGACTCGAACTCACAGAGATCAATCAGCCTCTGCCTCCCAAGTGCTGGGATTAAAGGCGTGTGCCACCACCACCCGGCCCGAATCAACAACTTTAAATAATAGTGAATACGTTGAGTAGAAACATCTTGATTAGAAATGGGTTCTAGTTATGAAGGGCAGCAGGGCAATTACATCTTAATTCAATGTTGTCTATGAGAAAAAGAAAAATTTGGGAAATCCTTGATTTATTTGACTCTTAAGCTAGCACAGTCATTCCATGTATTCTTAGAAGTATATTAATTTACCAATATCTTTTTGTCAACAACAGTTTCTGGAAACTGTAGCACAAATTCTAATAGGTATTGCTAATAAAAGCCTGGAAAACCTGGGAGAGCAGGGAGATGAAGGAGCAAAACCACGACCACCTTACCTCTAGTCGAAAAGAGACCATGTTCCTGTTTCCTCCCACCTTATTGCTTCCTCTCTCCACCCAGTCATATCACTTTCTGTCTGTCTGTACAGACCCTCCAGACCTCTATGGTTAGTCAGTAGCTAGAACTGCCCTCTGATTTACAGGCAAGCTTTATTTACACAAGGTATCACCACAATTCCCCTTTTTTGTCTAAAAATTAAAAAAGAAAGTTTATAATTAATATAAGAAAAACTATATACAATAAGTACAATAACTATATATAATATATACAGGTAATGGATACAACAATGTCTAGTCCATTAACAATTGACAAATTAGAGAAAATACTCCAAATCTATCCTAACTTGGTGAGTCCAAAAGTAGTACCTAATTCACTTTGTATTCTAACTTGCATGACCAAAACTATCTTTTTATGTCTCTCAAACTTATACACTTTGCATTTCTTTAGTGAATTTCTTTTCTGAATCTGATAACAAGAAAAACTATAACTATGAAGTCCTCAACTCCATCAGAGCCTTGAGAAGGAGATAATATTACCTGAGAAAGTAGGGAGTGCAAGCAAGCAACTTCCAAAATGTGAGAAACAACAGAAGCAGCTGGCTGCCTGGACAGTCACCCAAGTTTCCTCTGCAACATTGCAGCATCCATCTTTGGCCTATAGGTTAGCATATCTGACAGACTTTTGTTGAAGAAGGATATTCTGAAGGGCTGTTCTACCTTGTCTTGGTAAAGTTTGGCCATTCTTTCTTTTGTGTCCTGCTTGTCCAATTTGTACAGCATACTGTCAGCAGTCGATTCAAGAGCACTTTCTTGCCCAGTGGCTAACATTTGCCACTAACAGAGTAAACTCCATGTGGAGTTTCTTTGATGCCTACCATCTTCTCTGAAGTAGATTGGTGCTGCCAAAAGCAGGCATGTCTCATTTTCATAAAAAAAGAAAAGAACCTATGTTATTAAAACATATTAAATGCCATATTCTGTAGATCTCTGAAGTGTTTGAAGATGACCTGTTTATCTAAAATATATCTGTTTGACCTTGAAAGCATACCTAATATGAATACAAATTCAATTGTAATAGGTGACTAATTGTTAACCTGCATTTCCTAATTATTTTAAATAGCTGGTAACAATAACTTTCAAGACCTAGAAATTTGCATTACATTGTTAAATGACTTTCATATGTACCATACCTTGAACAAGATTAGAAATGTATGTATGAACAAAATATGATGTATTTAGAATAAAATGTATGAACAAAAATAATCTCAACTTTGTACCAATATACAAAAATCCAAGCCAATGTAAAATATTTTAAACTAGTAGTTCCTTTTTTGGTTTAAAAGTAGATTTAATAATCAACCTTTTAATTCTATTTCTATATCCCCCTATATTTCTTTTTAGAGTAGAATCAATAATCTACCCTTATATCCTAGCTTATCTCTATCCCCCATTTTTTCAAAACAAGAATTCTGAATCTATTCTCCTTTGTTCAACTTTTTTCCTGACTATAACCAATAACAACTTGTAACCAACCCCCCTTAACAATGACAAATATCTATAATCTATTGAATGACTCAAAACCACCCATCCTACCTCTTTGAGGGCAACATATTCTTAAGTTTGCTTCCTACTGTCCAGTGGCAATAGCATCTTTAGGGGATCCTGAAAAGGAAAATTTGGGTTAATTGTCAAGTCCTGGGAGAAGTAGCTTTATCATTTGTTGTCCAGTCTCTGAGTAATGGGAAAGTGCAGGGCTTGTCTCAAGTCCTGGCTAGAGTAGTCTGTAAGGCTGGCTCATCTCAGCTAGCTGCTTCCAAACTGTCCTGTACAGCTTGTAGATCAAAGCTGACCTTTAGGTGGTATTTTTCACCTTGGTGGTGTTAATATAGTCCTGGTGGAATCATCATTGTGGGGCCCCATTTTCCTTTTGGAGACTTCAAATATCACTGTTAGGCATGGTCTTGGTTTGCTCCAGAAAGCTTAAAGATTTTAAATGTCATGTGCAGCAAATCTCAAAGAGGTTAAAGAAATGCTGCAAGGACTCAAAATAGAACCAAAGGATTATGAGATTAGTGGCATAAAATAGTCCTTTGATTTTTTTTCCTCTGTCCCATATCAGGGGTCTCTTCTGACATGAGACAGTGATTTTGGATGTCACTTTAATGAGTATACTCAGGTTTAGAGAAGAGAGAGCCACTCCAACTCCAAAACAAATTTTAAATATCAGTTGGACTGGGATTACAAAAAGACCATTTGCATTTTATGTCTGTAGAGAATAAAAAACAAACATTTGGGAAGATTTATGAAAGTTTCCCTATTGGAAATGTGATATACTAATAGGCCAATTTACTCTTTTTCTTGGGCCATTTTTTTCTGGATGATTTGTCCTTTTTCTTCAGATGTTTCATTTGTCCAGTGGTCTTCAGATTCCCTAGCTGGATGCTTTTATTCTGAAAAGACAAAATCAAAATCCTTCCCCAACCTTAATTTTTGGGAAGTTCCCTTATGGCAAGTTATATTTGGTCAAATGAAAAACATTTGTTGGCTTTAAAGCTAGTTTAGATTGAATGGGCATGCTGTTTGATTAAATATTACCTCTTCTAATCAAGGAGTGTCTCTTGTTCAAATCTAATCTTTATCAATTTTGATCATATCCATAGCTCCTGTTGCAACAAAATCAAACCTCTTCACTAATGTAACACATGTCCTCCTTTTCATTCTGAGATCAACACATCTTTAAAGTATACCAGCTGATTTATTTATGTAGTTTTTTTCTATTATCCAGTGTCTCTCTGTAGCTGTTGTTCTTTTATCATTAGCATTTAGAAAAATTTAAAGTTAATAAAGCATTATGCAATCTATTTCTGGGGGTCTTTATCATCCCTTTTTGTTTATTTATCATATCCTTTAGAGTTAAATTTGATCTTTCTATAACTGCCTGGCCTGTAGGATAATGTGGTATACCTATATTAGGCTTTATATTATAATAATCAAAAAACTGTTTCATTTTCTTAGAGATATATCCTGGAACATTGTCTGTCTTTATTTGTACAGGTATACTCATGATGGCCATAGCTTCTAGCAAAAGTATGATTACTGAATTGGCCTTTTCTGAACTCAAAGCAGTTGCCTGTTGAAAATCTGAATAGGTATCAATGGTGTGGTGTATGTATTTTAATTTTCTAGATTCTACAAAATGAAACACATCCACCTGTCAGATTTCATTTCTTTGAGTACCCTTTGGGTTACTTCCTGCAAGTAATAATGTTTGGTTATATAAAGAACAAGTAGGACATTTCCTTATAATTTCCTTGGCTTATTGCCACTTAATGGAAAAGCCTTCTATTAAATCTTTGCTGTTGAGATGATATTTTTTATGAAATTCCGAGACCTCCAGCACATTAATAATCAATAGTTTATCGATTTCTATGTTACCTTGTGCTAGAGGACCTGTCAGACCCATATGGGATCATATGTGTTACATATATGGGATGATTCCTATTCCTGATTATATCTTGTAACCGAATAAATAATGAAGTCAATTCTGTATCATCTGGTATAAATTCAGAGGTTTCGATATGCAAAACAACTATTTTTGCAGATAGTAAATTGGTAACTATGTTGAGAGGTTCCTTAAAATCCATTACTACAATGAGAATAGCATATAATTCTGACTTTTGGACAGAATCATAAGGGCTTAGATCCACTCTACTTAAATTTCCTGATTTATAACCTGACTTTCCTGATTTATTTGTACCAGCTTATAATGTAGGGGGCTCCAGATGTTGGTGTTTCTTGTACAATGCAAGGAAGGATTCAGTTAGTTCTTTTTATAAGTTGAATTCTCTTGCCTTTGGGCTAGTTGCTGTTAATCTTTCCCAAAAAATTAATGCAAACTCTTTGCCAGGGTTCACTGTCTTCCCATAATTTGTCAATTTCATCTTAAGTGAATAGTACTGCAATTTCTGTTGGGGCTATTCCTGCTAATTGATGAGGTCTTGATTTTCCTTTTCAAATTAACTCAGAGACCTTTTCAATGTAAGGTTTTAATTTTTTACTGTTTATGTGGTAAAAAGATCCATTCTAAGATAATACCTTCCCTCTGCATTTAAATTCCTGTAGGGGAATGCTTGGAGGGTAATATGACCAGAATGCAGTTAAACTTTGGATTCACATTATCTACATGTGCAATATGTAATTTCTCTTCCACCAAAGCCAATTCTCTCTCAACTTCAGATGATACTTTCCTGGGACTATTTAAGTCTTTGTCACCTTCTAAAGTTTTGTTTAAATCAATCAGTTCATCATGTTTTATCCAAACAGTTGGTCATAGATTGGAAATGTCTCCTAGCAATCTTTGAAAGCCATTAATAGTCTGCAATTGGTCTCTCCCAATTTGTACCTTTTGGGGTCTAATTGTTGTAAAACCATTTTATAGCCTAAATAATTAATAGAATCTTCTCTTTGTATTTTTCAGAAGCAATTAATAATCCTCAACAAGGCAAAATTTTCTTCTTCAAATGTTCTTTCTAAAGTATCTATATTTGAATCAGCTAATAAGATGCGATCCATATAATGATAAACTATAAATTGAGAAAATTGCTTATGTATTATTTTTGATGGCTGACTTACAAAATATTGGCACAGGGTGTGGCTATTTAACATTTCCTGTGGGAGAATCTTCCATTGATATCTATTAAAGGGCTGAGAATTATTATAAGTAGGCACCGTGAAGGTTTTTCTCTTTTTCTTTTAAAGGTATAGTGAAGAAACAAACTTTTAAATCAATAGGCTATCCTTTAAGCAATAGAGAAGGCAAAGAAATGCCAGACTGTAGAGAGCCCATTGGCTGAATCACATTATCTATAGCTCTTAGATCTGTTACCATTCTCCATTTTCCAGATTTGTTTTAAACAACAAATATGGGACAATTCCAAGGGATAACTGAGTCTTCAATATGCTGAGCATTTAGCTGCTCCTGTACCAGCTGTTCTAAGGCCTACAGTTTCTCTGTTGTTAAACATCATTGCACAACCCATACAGGTTTGTCCGTCAACCATTTTAAAGGTAAGGCTGTTGGTGCCTTTGAAAGATCAGCAGCTATTATGTCCTGTTCTTGTACAGTCTAAATGGTTGGTGACTATTCTATATAATACCTTCTAATATTTTTCCCAGAATCATATGTTAATATATGGTTTGTTTCTGAGATTGGAGGAATATTAATCTGATTATTCCATTGTTGCAGCAAATCATATTCCTTTAAGTTCGTTGCTATGTTAGCCATATATGGCTTTGATTTTCCTCTCTGACAGTTTGACCTTATACATTTGACCCATCTTACTCTCTGTTTTACCTGAGATACGGTTCCAGTCTTTAAAATCTGAGCATATACCCCATAAAGAGGCCAATTTGGATGTCAAGATTCTGTTGCAATTATTGTGAGATCTGCACCTGTGTCTACAAGGTCATTAATGACAACATTATATATATGCATTTTTAATTTTGGTCTTTTTCATTTATAGAAGTTTGCCAAAATATTTGCTTTATGGTTTCTCTTGAATTTATTGTTCTTTCCTCTATAGCTTTTCTATCATCCAGAGCAGTATGGTTTCTTATTATAGGCATTAGGTTCTTTAATTATATGGGGAAAAGTTTTCTCCATGGTTACAGAAAAACGACTGAACCAAATTTGGCATGGTGGTCTTCAGGAGGCCCCTCACAGAGTTTCCCAACAGAAAAGCATTACCTTGACTATCCCTTGTTGACCTATATTTATTGTTCCATTGCCTGCCTTTGCCAGACCTTCTGCACAATCCAGAATGAAAAGACATTCTGTTTGAATTATGCTTAGAGAAAACATTGTTTCTAAGAATGCCCTGTTTACAGTCCCTTTTTAGGTGACTGTCACAGTTGGAACACTTGACATTTCAATTGTTCTTCAAACTTTTGAAAATCACTTCTCCTATCCATGCATCATCACGGTCATGAGATTCAATATTGATTGTTTCTCGGATCCATTCCTCCAAGGATACTGATCTTGTCTTTAATGGCCTAATTACCCTTTTACATTGTGCATTTTCAAAATCAGCATTTTCAGAATCAGAGATTCAATTATTATTTGTCTAGCTTCTGAATCTGGTATCATTCTATTTACTGCTGAAATCAGTCTTTTTAAGAAATCTGTGAAGGCTTCCTTTGGAACCTTATAACTTTAGTAAGTGACTCAATTTCCCTCGTACTTCTCCTATTCTGTTCCAAGCATTCAAAACTGCTTTGTGGCATCTAGGGTATGGTCATCATATATAAATTGCCTTTGTATATCAGCATAATCTTGCTCTCTAAGAAGTTGGTCTTGGGAGATTTCCATACCTCTAGCCCTACTTCACTGTTCAATGGTCTTAACCTCTTCTTTCAACCAGGTCATCCATTATAATTGAGGATCCGACTCCAAGACTGCTTTAACCCAGTCCCTCCAGTCTCTAGGGATAATTCTATTACAAGTTGACCACAAGTTTAACATCTGCTTCACAAAAAGGTGGAATGCATGTCATATGAGACTATTGCTTCCTTCAATCTCTTTAAATCTATCATTTCCATAGGAATCTATTTAACTCTTACACAGTCTTGGGGATATCTATCATCTAGAAGTTCCTGAAAGGTGACTGGATGAATTAAAGTTGGTTGTTTGAAAACCTTAGGCTGTTCCTCTCTCTAACCTTATAATGCAATGCTGAAATTGCTTCTCCATCAAATTCTTCTGTTTAGATCTGAATATCTCTATGATCTGTTTTATTAAGTTTTTCTAAAACTTGTATCTTAGCAAAAGAAAATGAAAATGATAAAACTGATAATGCTTATAATTGACGTTACATAAGTCCCATAAAAATTAGTTATTCTTTCATTCAATTGTTCCATTTTTAAACTGTCCATGGTATTAGCATACAGAGACCTAAATACCTCTATAGGAATAGTGTTTCCCTTTATTAATATGGGAGAAACTCCATCTTTAAATTAATTCCTCCCTTTAAAAAAGTCCCAATTGTTTTACCAAATCTGCCAACAATGTTAGTGAACTCTGAGATGTAGCCTGGTTGAGTGGAGAACACAGGCAGTGAACAGCCTGCGTGAGGACAGCTGTGGGCAGCTAGCATGTAGCTGTGGGCTGCAAGAGGTACCTCCAAAAGAGGAGGTGTAGGGAAAGCCAGAACCCCGTGGTGGGGAGAGAGAGAGGAGGGGGGGTATCTGAAAAATGCCCAGGGGCATTGTGTAGAAAATGCACATGTTTGGGGAGGGCGGCTGTGTAAAGGCAGAGCCAGCCAGTCTAGGGCAGGTAAGTCCTGTGGCGTTTGGAGTCCAGGTGCTTCTGGAGTTTTAGTGGTCTCTGGAGAATGTTTCAGAGAGGCTACAATAGGAAAATCTCAAACTTCCTCAGAGGCTTGGGGGAATAAAGAAAAGAAAGCCTGGTTTGGTGTGGCAGGGACCTCATGTGCAGTTCTGGCCTGTGCCAGTGGCTACAAAGCAAGGCAAGTGGCTTTTTCATGAATTCCTGCCTTTAAATTGTATGTCAATGTGTAGCACGAGTTCTCATAGGCCTTAGTAATAAAAGCCCGGAGTCAGATATTGGAGAACATGCTGAGAGATCAGGGAGATGAAGGAGTAAGACCACGGCCACCTAACCTCTCAACTTTCCTGTTTCCTCTGGCCTTATCACTTCCTCTCTCTGCCCACCCAAATCACATCCTGTCAGTCTGTACAGACCTCCAGACCTCTATGGTTAGCTAGTGGCTAGCTCCACCCTCTGATCTTCAGGCAAGCTTTGTTTGTACAAACAAGATAACACTATAGGAAACAGTGTTGGTGAACGTGTGTCTGTGAATAAAAGTACCTGACAAAAGCCGAAGGGAGGAATGATTAATTCGGCCCTGACTTTAGAGAGATTTCAGTCAATCATGGCAGAGAGGGGATACTGGGAGGCCGGCTCAGTCAGTGCTTGGAGCCTGTGGCAGTACCAAATTTTGGTACCTCAGGAAACAGTATCTGGAATCAGAGTCCGATTTCTGGTAATCTACTTCCACCAGTGAGGCCTTACCATAATTCAGGGCCTTTGCATTGCCCACAAGAGTGTTACCAGACAGGAAGCTAGTGTTCAAAATATGAGCAAGTGGGGTTCAACTCACATTTTGACTGTAAAAGCTTAATTCACAGAGAAGCCTTTAAGGTAGTTAAAATGACCTTTGGCACTCTCTTTGTCATCTTTATCAGTCTTCCTAAGCGTGCAAGCTAAGTGATCCCAGCTCACCCACCAGCTGATGGCTGGTTGCTATGCAAACGCCAGCCCCCACCAACCCTTAAGTATGTTCTGACTTACAGTGTTTGGATGGAGTCTGTATAGATGTATGTTTAAAATTCCCTCAGTTGAATCTGATGTGGAGCCGGGAATTATATCATCCTCTCAGGAAAGTTACTGCTTCTATCTAGCATCCCGCTGCTGTGGATAAGAAATCAGAACTACCATCCCTTTCAGGAATACTGCTTGTCCTGTGATATCTTGAAATTCAAATTTCCTTCCCTTTGTGACCATTTTTGCTCCATCAATCTTGTGCTTCTCACCTTGTAGAAAAACAATTTTTCCTTATGAAGGAAGACTCAAAACAAAATTAAGAGGCTCTGCCTTCTTTACTTGCTGGCTTTTAAAAACACTGTATTCCGAGAGCAATGGGCTCTGTCTCGTTTTTGTTGCTATTTTCTGCAAGTCTAATTTTGACAGCACGATGTAGCCCGTTATTAGTTTTAGTTCTAGCTAGTTCCCTGAAACGGAAACTGCATCGTCTGCTTAGTCTGTCTCTATGCTTCCCTTTCCTTAGCTCCCGAGGTGCAGTGGAACCTCCCACAAGTCCCAAACTGTTTTTCACTACAGTAGACTATCTGGCATGGGAATGCTCTAACTGTTTTTTAAAATAAATTTTCTTAGTACCTGGCACATTTTACAGTGTACTTGACAGTGTCCTCTCCTTGGTTGTAATAGATTTGGATTTTTTTTTTGCTTTCTTTCAGAGTTCCTATTCTCTTCTGAAGGCACTAATTTATGGTCAAAGCCAATTTAATTCAAGGGGAAAGTATACTTTTTAAAAAGAAGCTTCTTAAATACCCAGCTTCATTCTTTTCAGAAGGATTGATCAGGCAAATCAAGAACTTAGTATATATCTTTTCCCTTCAATACTCTCTCTCCATAGAACATTGCTACATCAAAGTCAATGCAAAGGTTTATGTAAACAGAATTTTTCTATTAGTTTGTACAATAGAAAAATAATTGGAAGCAACTAGCATGTCCAGTGGTACATAGTTAATATTCCTTTGATTAGAAAAGAGTCTGTGGGATACTTAATGACATGGAAAAACACTCATGCAATCACAAAGTAGGTTTGAAGATTATGTAAAATGCACAATATCAGCTTTCTAAAAATAAATCAATTGAATTATCATGCTAACAACAGTTCTACTACCAGATTATTGCAAGTTTTGAGCTCTTTTTTTCATTTTCCAAACACCTTATAACCATATGGTACTTTAAATATAAGAAAAATATATTAGATTGTATTTAATCATAGATTCTTATAGCTCCATCTTTGGTTGTCTGCTTGGCTAGATTTCTCTTTTATTTTTATACCTGGTCCTAAAACTTTATTCAAGTCTCAGCTACCTTTTATAATGAAAAGGACAGAGGAGACAGTTGCTTGCTAAGCAATTCTGATTCCCTGCTAGCTAGCATTTGAGTCTGGCTGTCTGTCAAGTGGAACACTTGGGGGTTAGAATACTCAGTTCTTTATTCATCGCATTTACTACTATCTCACACTAACCTTAAAAGGTATTTAGTGTTTTGTAGGTGTAGACTCTAAGTTCATATTTCCAAGAGCACACAATTGGTATGATTGTCTGTGATCCAGCATCTTCAATGACAAACTCAATCTTTCCATTCCAAGCCAAACCTAAGGCACTTAGCAGCCTCCAACAAATTATTAGATTGTATACAAGTGTCTCCATTTCCTAGCCCTTCGATGAGTCATTTTTAAATTGAATTTTGCTTTTTATTTTAAAATAATTATAGCTCCACAAGCACTTGCAAGAAATAGTAAGGACTCACTATCTCTTTCCCCACCCAGCTTCCCAGGGAAGACGGTACAAAAACTGGTACAAGATCAGCACTAAGATCAACTAAGTGACGTTGAAACGGTCAAGATACGGAACATATCCATTACTATGCAGATCCTTCAGCTTGACCTTTTCTAGCCGGTCTGCTTTCCTCGTCATGCTGCTTAATCCCCGATGACTACTGAGTTGTACTAATTGTATAATATCATAAATGATGACTGCTGCCTGAATAGAATCATGAGGTATGTAACTTTTGGGAATTTTAGGTCTTAAAACTGAACCTTATTCTCTGGATGCTCATATAGACTATTGTATGTAGCAATTGTTGGTTCCTTTTTCTTGTTGAGGTGCGGCGTTGGTGGTATAGTGGTGAGTATAGCTGCCTTCCTTTTTCTTGCTGATCTGTAGTCTGTGGTATGGAATCACTACAGTTTAAAACTCTCCTACACTAAAGGATTATTTATATTGTTTCCAGTTTGGAACTATGGTTAATGAAGCCTCCATACTATCATTATGTAGGCTTTTGTATAACTATGACTCTAGGATAAATTTTTAGGGGTAATTATTGAGTTGTATCTTCTGTTTTAAAGAAACCAGCAAAAATATTTCTAGACACCTCTAACAGCAGTGAACAGTTTCTCTCCAGCCTTGTCCTGATGGTGTTGCCATTGGCTTCTATAGCAGTCATGCTGCTTGCATATGATGATAGCTTTATATTTCCAATAATGCTGATCATATTTCCAAGTAAATTATTCTTATCTTGCATGAAAGGTCTCTTTACATCTTTTGTTCTTTGTATTATTGTGTTCATCACTTTTTATTGTTGAAATGTGATATGCTGGATAGGAGTCCTTCACCAGATGAGAGGCCTACAGAGAAAAGGTTCTTCTTTGTCTCGCAATGTGGTCCTTTGCTGACTGAACGCTTAACATTTTAACGAATCCCAGTTCATGATTTTTTTTTCCTTTTCTGGATCATAATTTCAGTGTTCAATCTAAGAAATGTTTATCTGTAATACTAAAGAT
>PVIU01007526.1:0-91110 GCA_004026605.1 Ondatra zibethicus
AGCCCAGGCTGGCCTAGAACTCACAACCTCCCTCCCAAGCATTAGGATGCATGCTGACAGATGCTCTGTGCTTCTCCTTCTGCTGTTTGTTAACTCCTTGGGACTATATTCCCCAAAACCTTCCAGAGAAAGAAGCCATGGGAAGTTAAATTTTGAGGGTCTGCATCTCAAATGGAGACACAGACAGGTAGGAAATCTGGCTCGTGGCCAGAATGTTCAGAAAGCCACTGTAGTGGGAAGTTTAAGGTTTTAATTTATTAAGTGAAATATGGGCATTTGACCTGTGCGTGTTTGTAAGCTGTGTATATGTGAGTGCACATTTGTGTGTGCCATGGTGGTGTGAGTGTATGTGTGTAGATGTGGATGTATGTAAATGTCTGTGCAAGTGTGAATGTCTGTGTATTTGATTATGTGAATGTCTCTCTGTGTGTATGTGTGTGAGTGTGAATGCGTGTGGGGAGGGGAGTGTGCATGTATGAATGGATGTGTGCGTATGTATGGGAGTGTGCATGTGTGAATGTGTGCATGTGTGTATGACTACTGTGTGTGTATGACAGAAAGAGAGAGAGACAGACAGACAGACAGACAGAGAAACATTTAGGAGTTGGTTCTCCTTCAAAAATAGGCTCTAGATGGCACATAGGCTATCAGGTTTATGCATCAAATATTTTGACCTGCTGAGCAGTGAGCCATCCCTTTGTTTGTTTTTAAAGATGTAGTCTCAGTATGTTGGCTAGGTTAGTCCTGACCTACTGAGTTCAAGTGACTATCTGACATTGGCTCTGAGAACTACAGTGTCACATACATCTGTCACAGTATCCCAGTGCCCTAATCTGTGGACAGCCAGTAGTTCCTGCAGCATTCATGCCCTCACTTGCCCCCACCGGTGGCACCCTCCACCACTTAGCAAGTTCAGCTGTGCTTCAGGGCTGTGGGTCATCTTTCCTAGGAGACAGGTCCAGGCTTCACTTCTATAGCTTCAAGATGAGTCTGGGTGCCCAGAAGCACAGAATCCCCCAACTTCAGCAGTCTCTTGAGTTTGGACCATCAGTTCTTTCATTAAATCCCTCTCCCTCCTCAAAAACTCCTGCTAATCTTTTTGAAAATTTTAAAAGATATATTTTCTTTATTTTATGTGAGCATGGTGTCTGCAATGTTTGTATCTGCACCGTGTGTGTGCAGTGCCAGTGGGAGTCAGAAGAGGGTGCCAGATCCCTTGGACCTGGAGTTATAGATGGTTGTGAAGTACTATGTAGATGCTGAGATCTGAACCCAAGTCCTCCGCAAGAACAACCAGTGCTCTTAACCATGGAGCTATCTCTCCAGCCCCTCCCATTAGTATTATTAACAGGATGAATCAAGCCAATTTAGAGAAAGAAATGGTCATCCTCGTAGTACAGACTATGCTCACCTCAATCAACTAGTTCACTTATAATTGAGGTTCATTTAATGGCTTTCAACAGAATTTTAAATCTGCATATGCAGTTTTCTAAATATTTTAAGTACTTTTATTACAGTCTGTGTGTGTATGTGTGCACACATGCATGCCAGGACATGTGTGGAGGTCAGGCGAGAATTTGTAGACTTCAGTTCGCTTTCCACCATGTAGGTTCCCGGGATCAAACTCAGGTTGCCAGGCTTGGCAACAAAGCTCTTTCACCCACTGGGCCATCTCCTCGGTCCCCAACATTTTAATTAGATTTATGTCTAGGTATCTTATTTTTGTGCCATTAAAAAATGATCCATTTTACATTTTTTGGTCTGCTTCTAACATAAAAATATACCTGACGGGGTTTTGATAAATCGATCTTCCAGCTAACCTGCTGATAAACTCCTAACACAACCTTGGAATATTTCAGCATGTCTCATTCCTGATTTTTTCCCCTGAAGTATGTGTGCACATGTGTATGCAAAGCTGGGCATGTATGTGAGGGCCAAAGGTCAACAATGAGATCTTCCTCAATCGCTCTCCCTTATTTTGGTTTTGGTTTTGGATTTTAGGACGGTCTCTTACTGAGCCAGGAGACCACTGACTTGGCTAGACTGGTTGGCCAGGCCAGGGATGTCCCTGTCTCTCCCTCCGTGGTGTGATTACAGGCATAGACTGCCTCATCTGGATTTTTATGCAGCTATCAGGGATGGTAGTCAGGTCCTCATGCTTGCACAGCAAGTACTTATTTCCACGGAGCCATCTCTCCAGTCCCCTGTTGTTGGTGTCTCTCTACAGAGAGTGAAATGGTCCTATTAAGTTACTATTTTTTCCATAATAAGTTTCATTATATTCTCCTTAAAATCCATCCATTATACTGAGCCCCATGCACAATCTTATCTCTCTTCCATCTTTGTAGCTGTTCGTATTCTCTTTATTCTTACTCATCCTGACAATGCTCACCTATTTTCTTAGGGTTGTCAAGCAGCCACTTTTACTTTATACATTCTGAGCCTCCTCACTGTTTTCTGCTTCACTAATTTACGTTTGTATCTTATTATCTTTAAGTTTACCCACTGTGCTTCCTAAAGTTAACCTGAGTGCTTACTTCAGTTTTAATCCCTCTTTCTCCTAAGCACTTAAGGCTAATGATTTCCATCCTGACTTCTCGTTTGACTCAAATGAGTGTTCAAATGTTTCCTAACTTTCCAAAGATTCATCTTTTAGTCACTGACTCATTTTTATACATTTGAGATGATAATAATTACATCACTTCCCCTTCCCTTTTCTCCCTCCAAATCCTCCCATGTCCTCTCCTTGCTCTCTTTCAAATTCATGGCTCTGTTTTTCATTAACTGTTGTTACATACATACATGTATATGTACATATCCCTAAATACATAAATACAACCTGTTCGGTCTACATAATGTCACCTAGATGTGTGTTTTCAGGATTGACAGCTTGGTATTGGATAAACAACTGGTGTGCTCCTCCCTGGGGAAGTTAATTAAGGGAATGTGGTCTCTTTATGTTCATTTTTAAAAATTTTTGAGACTCAATTTACAGATTCTGTACAATCAATTTTTTAAAAAAATTATATGTTTCACTGAGAATATCTCTACTTTCCATATTTCTGCATATGTTAATTATATCAACTGTGCTTGCTCATCTTATGGAACCATCAGTTTAAATTTCTGTCTCAATGATCTAGCAATAACATAATACACATCAAAATTTCTCCTTTTGAGTATATTAACCATGCTTCAGGGCAGGTCCCACGCCCTACTGGGACCTGTAGGTAGATAGTCAACCCCAAACAAACTCAATGATAGTTTCATAGACTTTCTTTTTATCTCCTATTGCTTTGCCTGAGCATGCTTTTGCCTTACTGGTCTTTTGCTCATATATTATGGTTTCCAGTTTTGTATTTTTATGAGTATGTGTCTGTTTCTTGTGTTTTGTTTTTTTCTTTTTTTTAAAAAAAAAAATCTGGTTTCTTTGGGTTGTTTTGTTCATTTGTTTGCCTGTTTGTTTTCTAAAGACAAAGGGAAAGAAAGGAAGTGCAGCTGGGTGACCTGGGAGCTGGGAGGAGCTGGGAGGAGCTGGAAGGAGCTGGCAGAGGGGAAACAGTGATCAGAATATACAGTGTGAAAAGAAAATTTCAGAATAATTTCTCCCTTTGACAGAAGATTGATCAATTAATCCCCAATGTAATTGAGTTTCTTTAACCATTTTGCAGTTACTTTGTTAGATGTCTATAAAGTACAAAATTGTAACTGTGTGGCATACGTAGTGAACTTTTCTTAGGGAAGCATTTTGTCTGATTGTAAAATAACTGCTGACATTCAAATGGGAGATGCGCCTGGCTTTTCTATGCCTTTACTTCCTTCCAGTCTCTCCACCATAGCATGAAGGCCTGCCTGCCGGACAGTGCGTCCATGGGTTTGTGTGTAGCGCAAATTCTAATTAGTGTTAATAATAAAAACTCAAAGTCAGTTATCAGGGGGTGAAAGCTGAAGGATCAGAGAAGCAGAGCGGCAGCAACTAGAGGTCTCCGTCTTCCAATGCTCGGACCAAAGGGCGATCCTGTCCTCAGAATGTACTGCTCCTCAGGCTGCGCTACTCCTCAGACTGCGCTGTTCTTCAGGCTGCGCTGCTCCTCAGTCTGCACTGCTCCTCAGGCTGCAATGAGTTCGCGTCTCCTCCCACCTTATATTCCTCTCTCCACCCAGCCATATCGCTCCTGTTTCCCTCTCCCTGGTGCTGGGATTAAAGGCATGGGATCCCAAGTGCTAGGCTGACCTTTGTGTGAGCTCTGTTTCTCTTTTAGACGGAATCAGTTTCGTGCAGCCCAGGGTGGCCTTGAACCAACAGAGATCTGTCTGCCTCTGTCTCCCGAGTCCTGAGATTAAAGGTGTGTGCAACCACTCCCTGACTTCTGATGGTTTAGCTTGCACTCTGATCTTCAGGCAAGCTTTATTTGTTAAATGCAAACAAAATATCACTACATCTGTTGCTTTTGTTTTTGTTTTCAGTTTTATCTGACAAGTCTAGACAACTGTGTCTGTTTCTTGTTTATTTAGTGAAGTCACTGAAATATTGGGATTTCTTCCTTTTTTTGTTATCTGTGTTTTTTGGGTTTCTTGTTGTTGTCAAATGAAACAACAAACCAAAGCCCTTTCCCAGTCACCAAAATTTATTTTTCTACACCATTGAGAATTCCAGGTTCCTAAAGTTCTTGTTCAGATAGCCAACTCCTTTATTTAAGTCTTCTGGCCCGGTTGCCTTTCCTGTCCTGACTCATGTCCACAGGTCACACCGGTGAATCTCTCGGTGTCAGCCCAGACTCTTAGCCTGATATTTACTGATAGACCTGGCAGTTATGTCTCCTTGTCTATGCTCATAGCTTTCAACTCACTTCCTTTCTTCCCGGGAATTTATCTGCTAGAGCAAACTGTGTTTCAAATTATTATCTCTCTTACACCACCACTTGTTTCTCTGGTTTGTAATCTAAACCAACACCCTGAATGCTACAGCGTCCAAGACCCATGTGACTTGAGTTTGCCAACTAACCCTACCCACAATGCACTTCTCCAGAGCCATCTCGCTCTTCCACCAGACTCTTTACAGCTGTGACACTTTGCCTCCTCTTCCAAAGTTGACGATGACTACCCAGAAATGTGGATTAGGCTAAAGAGCACTTGTTTGAGTAGAGCCCAAGGGACAGCTCAGCCATAGTCCTCACGATGCGTATGCTTTAGACCTCAACTTTACAGAGACACCAGGTCTCCAAGGTGAGAAAGGAGCCATCCAAGGACACAGATCTCATAAACCATGACGTCAACATGGAGATGCTCCATTAGTTCCAAGGAGAGTCAACACTGGTATTGCATAGCTACACCACAGAAGTAATTCCAAATGGGAGCGAGTCTACACTAAATCTCCAGGCTCATGGGCAAGAATTTGAGTCTTAAAAAGGAGCTTTTGTATGGTCATGATAGATAAGTAGGTGCATATTACCTTGAAAATATAATCCACGAGTGCTTTCCATATAAATTTTCTCAGACCAAGATTCGATTTTCTCTAATAACCCAAATCCGAAAGGAACGTTATGAATAGGAGCAAAGACACAGGCATTCATGCTTCTTTAATTGCATTTTTCTGTAAAACTCTGTAATTCTATTTTTAATATTTGATTATACCATCGATGGGGCTATATTCCACAAAAGCAATTATGTTTTGCGCCGAAAAACATCAGAATGGAATAATACGTGGTACGCTAAGAGTTGTAAGAATACAACTCAGAACACTTTAGAACAATGATTGGGATCATTTATTCAAAAATTGCGGCAAACGCGCTCTAAAGACGTGGCTGTTGTATCTACTCCGAGTGTAAGCTGTGTACTACACAAGCAAGAATGTGCAGCGATGATGTAAATAAGCACATGCCTGAAACCTCCACATTTATACAGCATGCTCCCAGCAACAGCTCTCTCCACATAAGAAGACATTTAATAGAAATAATCTTCCCCAAATCTCTAAAAGTCATAAAGTAGAATCTTTCAAGAAACAGCAAACAGGTGGCCAGCCCCTCTAGTGCCCCAGAGACCAGCCTGATATATTACCCACAGCTTCAAGCTAAAAGCAGACGCCACCTCGGGAGCCTGGCATGTCACTGGAATGTGATTTAGTTTTATTGGTCCACCATAGCTCACCTACCTGCTGACCACAAATAGGCAGCTACAGCATCCAGTGGGATGGAGCCCCGTTCGGCCCTTGCTTCTGATGAGCATTTCATGGTATCACAGCTCTGCATGTACAGAAAGCACAGAGTTCACAGCGTGTCTGTGTCTCCAGGAAGAAGAGGAAAAGCTGGAGAAAATACGGAAATCAAGTCCCAGAGGGTTTGACACTGGGCGCCAGCGACACTGGATGCCTGCAGCAGCCTGTAATCTGGGGTTCTGCAACACAGAAAGAGAGCTTAGGGGAGACCACAGCTCGGTACAGGGTGGGGCACGGAGTCCAAGTACAGTCATTTTCCCACTGGGACAGTTTTCAAATCTAAAGGTTAAGTACTGAAATCTCAGCAAAATCCCACCGAAAAGCAACATGAAGAAAACGGTTGTAATTGGGGCACACATGACGGTGAAGCTGCGACATGGCAGAGAGGATCCCAGGAAACCGGAGCCATCCTGCCCCTCACCAGAGCTCCAGCCATCTCTGAAACAACACAAACCTGCCTGGTGGGAGGTGACAGCCACCAACGAGTCCAGAAAATGAAGCTAGGTGACCAATTTAAAAACAATTTTTTTTACTACCATGCCCAACAAAACTGAGAGGATAAACAAGATGATGAAAATAAGAATTTTACGGGAAAATATAATCTTAGAAAAAAATAGAAGTAAAACTAAAAATGTAATTCGCGAAATGAATAATGCAACGTGTGGGTTTAACAAAACAAAAATTATACATAGCAGAAGGCAGTTCTTATAAACTAGAAGATGGGACAATCGAGACACAAACCCACACAAAAACATAAAAAGGAAGGAAAGCATGAGGCTCAGGAGTGCAGTTCTGCAGCAGAGCCCAGCACGCTCAGGGCACAGGCTCCATCTTCAGAGCCCAGCTCAGGGCACAGGGTCCATCCTCAGAGCCCAGCTCAGGGCACAGGCTCCATCCTCAGAGCCCAGCTCAGGGCACAGGCTCCATCCTCAGAGCCCAGCTCAGGGCACAGGGTCCATCCTCAGAGCCCAGCTCAGGGCACAGGGTCCATCCTAAGCATTGCCAAGATCAAAGGCTCAGAGAAAAAAACCTGTGTGCGAGCTGAGGTGAAGTTCCAGATAGAGAGAAAAAGAATAGTTTTTATTTCTGAGCAGCATCATGTCACCATGGCAACACTCTAGATCACTTTTACAGAGCAAGGGTCGATTTAGCTCATAGTTCTGGGGGATCTTCCCCATGACGAAGTGGCCTCATTTCTTTGCTTTCAGCTAAGATGCCACACTGTGACAGGAATATTCAAGAAATAAGCCATTCACCCCGTCAGACAAAAGCAAAAAGAAAAAGGAGAAGAGCATGGGTCCCAGAAGATCCTCTGAGTTAGTACCACATTATGCCAATCCCAAAGTTTCTGTCACTTCGCAGCATACCCTAGGAAACCAAGTGCTAATAATATGGATGTCTGGGGGCATTCAATACCCCACCAGTAGTTACTATAACAAAACATCTGAGGCAGGGTGGCTCTAGGGAGAAGGAAGGGTTACTTTGCTTATAGTTCTAGAGGCACAAGCTCGAGAATCTGATGATAGCTCTCATGCTGACACTCCCAAGACAGCAGAGCACATCACGTGATAAGAGGTAGGTAGGTCATGCGTGTTCTGGTTTCTTCGCCTAGTTATGAAGACACCAGCATCTTATCACCTTAGAGACATCAGCTAACAGTGACAACCTTTCAAAAGCCTCTACAGGCCATAATCAAACTAAATTTGCACACTCTCAGAGCCTCACAGGAGGTCAAAGTTCAACACCCCAAGCCTTGTGGGGTACACTCAAACCACAGCCAAACCAGAGAAACAAAAGATATGAAAGGGTGTCTGGGAATTTCCAAAAACAAACAAACAACAACAACAAAAACAAACAACAAAATCACAAATTTCTCAAGAAAGTCAGTAAAACCAAGCTGACCAACCAGATACAAAGAGAAAACAACGAAACATGGAAAACATCTTAAAAGGAGCAAAGTAATGGAAACACACACACACCTGCACATACACACCTGCACACACACACCTGCACACACATATACACCTGCATACATACCTGTATACACACATACACACACCTGCATGCACACACACATACACACCAGCACACATATATCTGCACATACACACACATACACATACCTGCACACACACCACCTGCACATACACACCTACACACACATACATACACATACTTGCACACATACACCTGCATAAATATCTGCACGCACACATACACATACCTGCACACACACACATACACCTTCACACACATACACCTGCATACACACCTGTACACACACCTGAACGCACATACACATACACACCAGCACACACACACACATACACCTTCACACACATACACCTGCATACATACCTGCACACACATACACACACCTGAACGCACATACACATACACACCAGCACACACACACATACACCTTCACACACATACACCTGCATACACACCTGCACACACATACACACACCTGAACGCACATACACATACACACCAGCACACACACACACATACATATACCTACACACACACACATGCCTGCACATACCTACCAGCACACACACACCTGCACAAACACACCTACATACACACACCTGCATACACACTCATAACTTCACACATCACGTACCTGCATATGCATGCCTGCATACACACAAACACACCTCCATGCACACATAAACCTGGACAAACACATTACACAGATACCTGCACACGTACATACACCTATATGCACACTCACACCTTCAAACATACACATACCTGCTCATAGCTGCATACATATAAACACATCACCATGTACAAACACATTACACACACCTGCACATAGACGATTGCATGTGCACACATACCTTCAAAGAAGTAACAAAGTCTGACAGACAACTTCTAACAGAAATGATGAGAAAAAAATTTGTCTCAAAAGAAATCAATCTCCAGCCTAAAATTCTACACCAAGAAAATGTCCTGTTAAAAAAAAATAAAAAACAAAATAAAGACAATTTTAGGCAATCAAAGCAGATTTTTTTTTATCAGAAAACCTGCACTAAAGCAAAGCAGAATGACCCAGAGGAAAACCAGATAAACGGAAAGGAATAAAGATGGATGGAAGGAGTGAAAGTACACTAACTGCTAAAACTCCAGAAGCCGTGAGATATCCATTCTAACCCAGCAAGACAAGTGGCAGACAATCATCAGCCTGTGTACAGCCCCAAGCAGACAGGACTCGGGTCTACATGAGCCTGTGTACAGCCCCAAGCAGACAGGACTCAGGTCTACATGAGCCTGTGTATAGCCCCTAGAAGACAGGACTCAGGTCTACTCAGCCTGTGTACAGCCCCAAAAAGACACATCAGCCTGTGTACAGCCCCAAGCAGACAGGACTCGGGTCTATGCCAGGTCTGTATACACCCCCAAGCAGAGAGGACTCAGACGCAGGTCAAACAGGCTCTTTGGGAATTATAGAGGAATTTGCAGGCTGATTGAAGACAGAGATACAAACAAAACAATCAGCGATACCTGAGCTTTCTTGAGTGCTATGTGGGCAGGTTGATTGGGATGGAAAGTCCCTCACAGCAGGATGTGCAGATTCTAAAGGTCAAGGGTCCACCACCCAGAAAGGGAGGAGGGAATGCACAGGGTGAGGGAAAGTTAAAGATGAGACTTCCGTATCCAGTGGTCACTCACCAGCACCATAGCCACTACTGGGTCAGAGCCCTGCAGAGCAATGCTAGTGTCCAGTCTTATAGCCACAGGTACCAGTTTATCAGCAGTCAACAGATGCTGGGGGAGGCTTCCTGGGGGAATGCAAAGCAAGAAGGATTTCAGTGGCTAAAATCTACTTAGGTTATATTTTAAAGAATTATATATATAAAGTTTTGAAATGGGTACCAGGAGGCTTTCAAGCCAACAGGTCCCAGCTTGCTCTGAGCAAATGATTAATCCAGGACTCCGAATTCATAGGCCACCTGGAACGGCTTGGGTATGATTTGAGTGGATGCCCAAAGGAGTCTTGTCTTCAGTACAATGATGTTGAGGGGTGGAACCTTGTGGAAGATGTTTAGGTCACACAGATGGAATTGTGGGACCCCCCTGTTTTTCTGGCTTCCATTCTTGCAAGGTGATCTTTCCTTCTTATTCCTCTTGCCTCCCAGTGCTAACCATGTGAGGCGTTGCAGCCGCCAGGCCCTCACCACAGCTTGCACTGTGTTGCTTTTGTTTTCAGCCTCTACATCCATGAGCGGAACAGACGTCTTGTCTTTAACAGTCTCATGGATTTTATCACAGTAATGAAAAACTGATTGATACCACCTTTGGTCCACTTTCCGTAATAATCAGGAAGGGAGGGCTAGGATAAGGAAAGTGAAGGGGTAGGATAACAGCCTCGCCTTCCTTCACCCTGAGAGTTCTACATGGCTATCCCCTAAAAATTTCAAAACACACAGTCCGCAATGTGGGGACTGATTGGCACCAATCAGTACTGCAAGAATGTGCTTCAAAATGAGGCAGAACCCACCATGCCTTCCACCACTGCCACACATTTGCACATGCATATTCAAACACGTGTGTGTAGATGCATATGTACATGTATGTATATGGAGGCCAGAGGTCAACCTCAGATGCCACCTACCTTTTTTGTTTCTTTTAGACAAATCTTATTTCTTGCATGAATACTGCCAAGTTCAGTGGCTAGCCAGTGAGGGCCAGGAGTCACCCCCTCTCCACTTCCCTGAGCAGGAACTAGCATGTCATCTCTTTTGTTGGAGGAGGCTGCTTTTTGGTTCTCAACTGCACGACTAGCTTAGACCCGAAATAACCACACAGAAACTGTATTAATTAAATCACTGCTTGGCCCATTAGCTCTAGCTTCTTATTGGCTAACTCTTATATTAATTTAACCCATTTCTATTAATCTGTGAATCGTCATGAGGCTGTGACTTACCGGAAAATGTTCCAGTGGAGCTACATAGTGTTTCTCTGACTCCGCCCTCTTTCTCCCAGCATACAGCCTCTAGCTTTCCCCGCCTAGTTCTGTTCTTCCCTGCTATAGGCTCAAAAGCAGTTCTTTATTCATTAACCAATAAAAGCAACACATAGAAGGACCTCCCACACCACTTTTTAGATCAAATTGATTCGGGATGTTCTCCATCAAACCAAGGGAGCAAATCCAGAATAAGAAACAACTGAGTTCCAAAAGAAGAAAAGAAAATAAGTCAAAGTAACGCCAGCGATGGTGTCAAGGAAGAATCTAGGAGGGAAACTGTGTGGCCAGCCTAGAGAGTCACAAACCCAAAGAAGCAAATGAAGCCTCAGGAAGAAAACAGAAATAGAAAGATAACCTGCTAAAGTGGACCTGACACAAAATTCTAGAAAGAGACTACTGTAAACGGAGGTCTCAATTAAACTAATGAAAAATGAAGGCAACTGCCAACTTCAAGAAAACAAAAAGTTAGGTAGCAATCCTACAACCCAACACACAAAGCTCTATATGAATAATGCGTGCATAGACATGGTAATATAAACTCAAACACTGACAGCTAAACACACACCTACTTGTGTGTGTGAGGAGGAGGAACCCCAAGGAACAGTAGAGTAGCAAGTCAGCTGTTCATCTCCTTCATAATAAGCCCCAAATTAGCCAGGTATGGTGACACAGATCTATAAGTCCAGCTACTTTGAGACTAAAGAAAGATAACAAGGTTGGAATCTGGCCTGGACAGCGCAGTGAAACCCTACTGAAAGAGAAGGGCATGCCCAAGATGATGCTTAAAATTAACTAACCCAACATCAAAAAACTACATCCTAACAGGAATGGGATATCACGGTGCCTGGATATGGGAAGGCAGAGAGTCAAAACAGCTATTTCCAGGCAAATTTAAGATAGAGAGTCACCAGGTTATCCTCTTTGATATTTGATTTTGAAAACCATTTTATTCTCTTAGATGACAAAACACTAATTTAAGAAGAATTAGACACGAATGCATTTTCCTTTCTAGTAGTATAAAACTTAAAATGCCTAAACCACATTAAGTAACATTGGCATCTATAACAGCTGTGGGAAAACTGTTGGCCCCTTTACATGTTTTTAAATACAAAGAAAATTCATTGTCTTCAATTATGCCAGAATCCCTAAATCTTTCCATTTTTCTCTTTCCCCATAGGGAAAGAAAAAGCTGATATTTCTACACCCCAAACACCAAAAGGATTAAGATCAGCTGGTTTGTCCAATTATCATTTCATGAGCAAAGTACTCTCAGAGCTGGAACGAAGCCAGCATCCAGCCAGCTGCTGAAGACAGTACGGGAAGAGTCCGGGAAAATTCACTCCAAGTGAGGACACACCAGCTGAATGGCTGAGCGAGAAACCTCTCCCTTGCGAGAAGGACACAATATACCTATTAACTGCTGCTCCGGGGACTGAAATGATACCACTGGGTCCAAGAGGGGCTTCTGAGGATGAACTAATAGTCTTTAAATTATAGTAGAGAACTGAAAAAAAAAAAACAGAAACAACAAGATAACTAGCTCTGGGAATTTCGAGGAGGAGCATCAAGCATCAACAAGCTTGTGCGTTGTTCTGGTTAGTCAACTGGCAACTTGACACAAGCTAGAGGCACCGGAGAAGAGTCTTAAGGCGGAATTACCTAGACCAGGGTGGCCTATAGGCACCCCTGCAGGACTGATTGTTAATTGAGGTTGGAAAGCCCTGCCCAGTGTGGGCAGCAACACTCCTCAGGCGGGGAGTCCCGAATAGCCTGAGAGAGGAGAAGGGGAGCTGGCAGCAAACAAGCTCCGATGCATTTAATGCTCATGACTGTGGATGCAATGTTACTACTAGTTGCTTGAGTTCTTGCCTTGACTTCCCCAAAACGATGGACTATATTTTAGAATTGCAAACCAAATAAATCCTTTCCTTGCCTATGTAGTGGCTTGCCAATATATTTTCCACAGTGACAGAAATGAAATGTGTTAAATCAGGGAAGACTTTGGAAGACGCCAGGTAGCTGGAAGGGAAAAGAAAACCCGTAAGGTTGGAAGTCACTGGCTCTTGGCTGGGCAAAGTAAATCCTATACCTATTACCATCTCCCCTACAAAACCATGAGTGCACATGCGAGCGTGTGTGTGTGTGTGTGTGTGTGTGTGTGTGTGTGTGTGTGTGAGAGAGAGAGAGAGAGAGAGAGAGAGAGAGAGAGAGAGAGAGAGATCAAAGGACCTACACAAATGGAATTTCCCCAGGAATCTCATGCTGGGAGAAGAAGGCACCAGCTAGATGGGAACTTGTCTACTGAAAGAGACTTCACACAGTTCCAACACTTGTCAGAAACCAGACAGGGTAAGACCGAAGCCCAGACAGTGATGGGTCAGTGCTGGGTGGGACCTGCTTAGATGCACACACCCTTAGCCCTCTATTTAAGAGTCAGTCTCATTTCAGGACCTGGAACACAGATGTGGGAGGTCATTGGCTCTCTTTGTCCCACTGCCCAATGAGGCCACATTAGCTTTCCACTTTTTGTTTGGCCGTTTTAATGGGTTTGTTGAAGATGGGTGGCCAGATCTGACTTGGGACACAGGTTGTGTCCTCCAAGTTCCACAATAAAATGTGTGTATGGGTATATTTATGTGCTATGTATGCACATGTGCATGTAGGTGCCTGTGTACACGTATGTGATGTGTATGTGGGGAGTATATGTATACGACGTGTATGTGTGAGAGCATGCAGGTGTCTTGCACGTGTATGTGATGAATATGTGGGGAGTATACATATGTGATGTGTATGTGCATGTGCACGCAGGTGGCTGTACACATGTATGTGGTACATGTAGAAGCCAGAAGTCAATATTCTTCAATCTGTCTTAACCTTATCTTTTGAGAGAGAGAGTTTTTGACTGACCCAGGCCCTCACTACTTGTCTAGACTGCCAGGCCAGGTAATCTTTGTGGATCTGCCTATCTCAGTCTCCTCTATAATAGGATTACAGGCATGCATGAGCAGGCCAGCTCTTCTTTATTTGGGTGTTGGGGATCTGAACCCAGATTCTAGTGTTTGTGTTGCGGGCACTTTACCTGACAAGCCATCTTCCCAACAACTAGTTCTTATGTTCTGTTGATGCTCTTGGAGAAAGATATTGTCATTGTAAATCAAGACAGACAGTGACAAGAACTGAAAGCCACTGTTTGGAGAGTATAGGATATAGGTAAATACTAAATCAGCCCTGATTCTGGAGGATCAGGAGCACAGGCCTATGAATCTGAAGAAAGAATGGGGTGGGGGATGCTGGACTAGGCATGAAGCCAAGGGAACCGGGGTGTTCAGTTGATCGCAAATGATGTCTGATAGGACTAAGGGGAGCAAGTTGGAACTGAATCCAGTGAAGAATCTAAGCCAGTGGTTCTTGATCTGTGGGTTGTGACCCCTTTAAAGGTCACACATATCAGATATCCACATTATGATTCGTAACAGTAGCAAAATTGCAGTTATGATAGTAACGAAAATAATTTTATGGCTGGGGGTCACCACAACATGAAGAACTGTGTGAAAGGGTCGCATCATTAGAAAGGTTGAGAACCACTGATTCTAAGCTGCTCTGTCTGAAAATGTTCTCTACATAGTATAGCTTCTCAGGGAACACATATACAGAATGTCCCAGAGCCATGAGATTTGAAAATATGATGCAGTATCTGCCTACTGGAAAAATCCAGTATTGGAGTAACTAACAAGTCCCAACACACACGGCAGGAAGAAAATAGTTCAGTCTGGCAAACACAGGCCTTCTCCACTCCCCAGTGGGACCTAAGAATCTTTGTGTTAATTCAGAATGCATACTTAGCATCTCTCCTAGGCACGTACTCCTGCACATACTTTAGAAATACTGGAGAGGAAAGTTATAGTGGGAACTCAGTGAGAGAGAGCAGCGCGTTTTACCTTTAAACTGATAAACCCTTTTCTGACTATGTAAGTAATGCATGCTCATGTCGCCAAAATGAGATCATATGAAAAATAACAGAGAAGAAATAAAACTCACTCATAGGGCTGACACAGAAAAATCAATGGGAATATTTAAGTGTGTTTGTAGCCAGAGTTTACTCTATACAGAGAGTTCATTTGATTTTATTTTTTTTATAAAGATAAGGCTGACAGTTCTCCATTTAAAAAATATATTACTGTCTGTTTTGAGATTTTTTTTTCCCTTATGGAGCTTGGGGTACTGGGAATTAGACCCAAATCTTTGCATATGCTTGTCAAATGCTCTGTCGCTAGGTTACATCCATGGATCTTCTCAATGTCTAAGTTTCCCAGGCTAGACTTGAACTCTCTGTGTAGCGCAGATAAGTCCTGAACATGCAATCCACCTGCCTCAATCTCATGAGTAGCTAGAATCACAGACATGTGTCACTTTGGTCAACTCAAGATTTTTTTTTCACAGAAAGAGATGCAGCTGCCATGGCTGTAGACATCCTCTTACCCTTTTTAGATACATTTCAGTCCCTCAGCGTGGGATGAACAAGACAAGTAAAGGTGCCGTAGCCACTACTCACCCACTGAGAAGACAACGACAGGGAGAGACCAAGGAAACCCACTGCTAACTACCAGCATATCCCAGAGTGTCTCCTTTTGTTGCTGGGATAGATATGCTGATCAAAAGATTTATTTGGCTTATGCCTCCATGTATGTCACTGTTCATCACTGAAGAGAACCAGGACAGGAACCATGGAGGAAGGCTGCATGCTGGCTTGTTCTTGGGCTCTTTTATAGTCCAAGACTACTTGCCCAGGGATGGTGCCATCCACTCTGGGCTGTGCCCTCCTGCATCAATTAATGGTTAAAACAATCTCCTGCAGACAATGCACACAGACCAAGCTGGAATAAAAACTTGGCCAATTGAGGGTCTCTTTTCCAGGTGATTCTAGGCTCTGTCAAGCTGACAGTTAATGTTAACTAGGCCACTCAGTCTCCTTAGGGCTTAGGCCATAGGACCACTGGCCCAAAGTCAAGTCTCCAGATGTTCAAGTGCCTTGTGTAAAATGAAACAGTTTAGAGAGCATCCGTGCTACACATGTCCCTCAGCAGACCTCAGGTCATCTCTAAGTTACTGACAATGTTCTATACCAAGAAAATGCTACACAAACAATTAAACTGAATTATTCAGAGAATAAGATGAAATGTTTGCATGTGGTTTTTGAATACTCTCAAGCTGCGCAGGTTGGAGCTGTGGGTGTGGATTCTGTGTTTGTTTTCATCTTACCCACGAGGCAGAGAGAAAACAACAGGCAGTATCCACAATGCACCAAGCCCACAGTCTGGACACATTTCCTCTTGTCGACCACTCGGGACTTTATCCAAGGTGTCCTATGCATAAATTCACACCCAATTTCCCCATTTTCTCTCTCATTGGTAGATACAGGAACAGGCTGTTTATCAAACCTGCCTCTAAGAATTTGGTTCTTGCCAAACTAACTACATTTTGCTAATTCTCCTGACTCGACATGTCCGATTTCTACCATTAAAATCCCAGAGACAGCCAACCTGCAAGCATCTTTAATGACTGACATTCTTCTAATTCCAAATCCTCTTAGTTTTATGTGGCAGTTAATATCGTTGATTTGGCACGATCTAGACTCGCTCACGATTCTGGGCACACCTGTGAGGAATTGCCCAGATTAGCTTAACCTCTGGGCTTTTCTGGGCTATGAGGGACTTTCCTGATTACAGTGACTGACTTGGGAATCCCCACCCTGACTGTGGTGGGAGGGAGCAGCTGTAAGGAGGCCCACGGGAAAGGCTTTTCTGTTTCTGCTGGCTGGCCTTCAGGGCTGTCGGGTTCATCCACCGTGTGTCTGCCTCCTCTGCCGACATCAGAATCCAGCTTCTCAGGCCTTCCAGTGTGGACCGAAGACAAGTGGCCCTCCAGGAGTCCTCTGCCTTCAGCGCTGCCGTGTGACTGCTGGGGCACCAAGCTATGGGTTCTCAACCTCTCTGGTGTGCAGACAGCCATTGCTGGCCTACCCAGCCCCTTTGGGTAGGCAACTATAATAAATTCCCTTTTGTTATATAGTCATGGTATCTATTACTATCCTCCAGAGATCCCCCTATGTAGACTACCTTTATATTCAGGCTAATCATCTCATACTGATAGCCTTGGTTTCTTTATCTTGACCCATGTCACTGCCTTGGTCAGTTACTGGAAACATAATTTTGGTGAATCATAACAATCCAATTTCCTGTATTTTTTATGGATCCAAAACACTGTCCTTTATAGAGGACATTAAGCAACCCATTTTTATGGTGATAACTTGACATGTCTGATTTTTCCCCTGTCATATTATTTTTATATTTTATTACCTTTGGTTCTCCATTTTTTTCTGAGGTTTTCTATTTTCATCAATTTTTTGGTTGCTTTCATTTCTCCAGTGGCTACATTTTTGAACATCTGCTTGAAACTAGGGGTCTATTGCATATGCGTCAATGGCAAATACAATGGCTTACCCAGACTTCTAGTCTCTGTTCTGCCTCCTGGATTTTATCAAGGAGACCACATCAGCATCTAGAACTCAAACTTCCCTTTACATTCTGCTGCTTGTACCACTTACTTCTGCATTATTTATACCAATGCCTCCCGTTTCCTGATTTATCTTTATTGACAAATTTTTCTATTTGGCTTATGCACTTCAAGTAATTTCTTCTTTCCGAAGCGTTACGCAGAGGCTGAGTTCATTGTCCTGATGAGGGTGACTTTCATTTGCACACTGACTTTCATTTGCACACTGACTTTCATTTGCACACTGACACGGAGAAGCTTCGATGCCTAGAGGATCCTTGCCTAACAGCTGAGTTGCTCTAAAACATGGAGCTGTTGAAACATTTTCTTCTAGTTCTTGAACATTCAAATCTAGATCAGGGCCAGCTGGCAAGTTGGTTCACCTGAGGACCCACATGGTCCACATGGAAGGAAAAATCTCCCGACCCCAATGAGTCACAGGCAAGCACACATTAAATAAATAAATAAATAAATAAATAAGCAATTTTTAAGATCTTGTATCAACCTGATTTGCTTTGCTTCCCATGGAGCCTTCCTTTTCTGTTGTTCATCTTGGGATATTTTTATTTATTAAAAGTTCAGAGGCTTCTCTAGAATACCAAAACAAAGCTGAAGCACCTAGCCAGGCGTTTGTGAGCCCCAGCTTCTTTCACAGTTCCCCAGCCTTGTTTCATTGCTCTCAGTGTGAGATGTGACCCCCGGGGCTGGTCTTCCCACACACTCATCACCTTGGGTACTTTGGCTTCCCTCCGCACAGAAACATATTCCTGCCTCTGTCACGCTTCACATGCTTGATATGTGGCTTCCTCTCAACTCTCTCCTGAGTTCATGAACCACAGTCTTTTTAAAGTCTTATTCCATTTCTCTATTTACCCAAGCAACACGTACTACAGCGGCTATTGGAAGATGGAATGTAACTGCCAGAAGGGGGGTGGTCTTCACATGTGCACAGGTACACATAGATGTGTTCGTCTATGCAGACACATGTGGAGGCCAGAGGGGTTGATGTCAGGACGTATTCTTTAATCACCTTTTCACCTTATCTCTCAAGACAGAGTTTCTCACTAAACCTAGAACTTGCCATTTTGACTAGCCTGGCTGGCCAGCAATCTCCTTGTCTTTATCCCAGTGGTGGGGTTGCAGATACACACACGCCAGGTTTTCTGTGAGTTCTGAGGAACCTAAATTCTAGTTCTTCTGCTTCCATAGCAAGAACTTGACCCACAACACAGCTCTCCAGCTCCTGACTGCTAAGGCTGGATCACGGTTGGTCCACCTGAAAACACGTAATGAAAGTCCCGTTTTCTGAAACCCAGTTTTTTGAGTCTTACTATGGACTGGATCTCACAGCCCACCTCTCTCATCACCACAAGTGCGAGGATTACAGGCTTGCACCACATCTGCCTTGATGCTGAGCGTGTTTGTCATTGTGTTGTGTAAGCAGGTTGGGCCTATTGGGATGTAGTGAGAGGAGAGGGACGGACATGCGTGGACGAAGACCTCGCTCTCACAGGACTAGATCATTCTCCTCAGGGTTAAGCCATCCCTCCATGGTTTCTTTCTCACATCCTTTCTGCTTCTTCTCATGAGGCAGAGCACACAAGGCCCTATGCCAGGCATTGCCTTATGATGCACATCCCAGGCTCTAGAGCTATCAGATACTATGTATCTAGTTTTAGATATTGTTACAACAACAGAAACAGACTTGAGCAACGACAGGTCCTTAACATTTGACAAGCGCTACCAACACTGACTCTGAACTCATCAGAGAGATGCTAGAAAACAATTGTTTGATGAAGATTAAACATGAGGCCTTTGCCTGATGTCCACTGAAAACAAGTGATGAGAAGGGACCAAAGGGGCCTTAGACACTGGGTGTCTAGGAGAAATGTTACCGCGGAATGTGTTATTTACCTGATCTTCTTTGTTTTTTTTTTTAACTTACATCATTTATGTTTAAAGCAAATTACAAATTTCTGTTATATAATTATGCAAACTACATATTTTATAAACATTGAGTATATATTATCAATTATGTGTCCTTAATTTTCCCATTCTCAAAGATTTCCAGACTTAACCATTATCCTGCAGCTACAGCAGAGCAAATCATTTCCCTACTGCACTGTCCATAAGAAACATAGTGGTGGGGGCTGGTGAGATGGCTCAGTGGCTAAGAGCACTGACTGCTCCTCCGGAAGACCAGGGTTCAATTCCCAGCACCCACATGGCAGCTCACAGCCCTCCAGTTCAAGAGAGTCTGACATCATTACACCAATGCACATGAAATAAAGTTAAAAAAAATTATATAAAAAAAAGAAACACAGTGGGGATGGAGTTAAGAAAGGAAGATTGCTTGAGCCCCAAATCCCAGACAGTCTAACTTGGTGTATCTGAAATGCGTCAGTGTGTTATTAGCGTTGTATACCGTTGCTGTTGGAATTAACTGTCACACACTCAAGGGCATTAAACAACACACATTTAGCATGGTGCACTTCTGGAGGGCAGAGGTCCCACATGGGTTGTCAGGGCTGCTCCCCTTCTGGAGGCTCCTAGAACAATATGTTTCCTTGCCTTTCCCAGCCCCGCTTCCACTCTCCTTTCCCTGACTGTGACTCTCCAGTCTCCCTCTTCTTGCTGTTTGGACCTGACGACACACAGGGCCACCTCAATAACTCAGACAATATCTCCACCAAGGGAACTTTACTTAACCACAGTTGCTCTGTCCCTTTGTCATATAAGGCAACACATTCATGGGATCCTGGGTGAGAGCACAGACTTCTGCCCTCACATGTACAAACATTTCATCCTACCTTCCCTCTCTTTTTCCTCCCTTCTCACCCGTGCTAGGGTGGAACTGAGGGGCTAGTGCATGCTACAAACACCCCCTGTCTCGGCACTTCATCTCCGGCCCTCAAACCTGTACCGTTAATAAGGCCAAACAGATTACAAAGCAAAAAGTACTGAACTTGATGTCTCCACTTGGCCACTGGGACCTGCACTTTCAAAACCCTTCACCTTATAAGTAAAGAAACTAATAACCAAACTAGTAATCAAGCTACTTGATCATAACACAAACAGCACACACTACACACACATACATACACACCCCAAAAATTAGATAGTAATAGTAGTATGTACCTAGTCCTACCTATTACAAGAACTGAATTGGAAGTATGAAATAATTTTTTAAAAAAAGGCATGTTTATGAATCAGTAGAACAAAATAACAATAAACCAATCCTAGACTCAGTAGTGTTCCACTTTCCTCTTAAATAGAAAGAGCCCTTGGTTAGCCTGACAAATCCCTGCTTTGTTCTTACAGTTATCTTTTTGGATAACTAGACTTTGTACAGCCAAAATAGATTTCATTTTTTTAACATTTACTTTTTCATTTCTTCTTAAACCTATTTTATTTTTTTAAAAAAAGTAGGATTTCTGAATTGTTTACATACATTTTTAGGGGAAAGGAAGACTGTCTTTGTGGTGCATGCCCATATTCCAAATGTGTCACTATTTCTATTTAAATGCCCCCAGAATTGACAGGCTTCCTGATTTGGGGTTTCCTATGCTGTCATCCGCTGGCAGATACAAAACTGGGAATAATGAAAATGTCGCGAAACAGCATCACATTTAGGAAGCATGAAAATTTTTTTAAATGTAGCTATCAGTCATCCTTAATGCTTGCCAAATACGATGTGTAAAATCCAGTCACGGGTCGTCAAATGCCCAGACTGCAACATTCCCTGCACAGAGGACGCACCAGGAGGAGCAATGCCTGAGGCCTGCAGGGTAGCTGATCACATGGGCCACACCGAGGTTGCCTCAGTTGGCACATCCTCTTTGCACATAGCCAGAGCGTCACCCAGCCTTCTGCAGCCAAGATGAACCCCTGCTAGGTAGGTTTGGAATCTGAGTATTCTCTGTTAGAGTTGGGACTGGGAGGGGTGACCAGGCTCTTGCCCTGTAGCCCAGACTGGCCTGAAACATGCAGCAATCCTCCTGACTCAGCCTCTTAAATACTGGGATTACAGACGTGTTCTCAGCTGGTTTTATGTGGTGCTAGAGATTAAATCCAGGGCTTCATGACTAAGAAATATGCATCCTACCAACTGAGCTACATCACCAGCCTGAAGTAGAGAGTTTTATATCGATGTATTTGATGTGTATACACTAAGTCATCTTCATTCCATTAAATACGTCACTCACAATTGTTAGCTGAATTCCTTCCACCCCTCTATCTTAATCCTGGCAGAATGAGGTAGGAAAGGACAAACCAGTTTGTGGTTAAAACCTGTAGTGATGGCTTGAAGCTGCCTGCCACAGAGTTCCCAGAGAGTCATTAGTGATGAAATCCCAACAAGATGAAGACATGCCCTATTCCGCCACAGCCATGGGAGGATTCCTCCAAGCACAGGCCTATGACAGGCCACCCAAAGCCCATCTGTGCGACATGGATGGCCAGACTTTCAAACACTCCTTAACCTTTATCTTCTCCAACACCCAGAAGCCTGTTATAGCCCCAACCACTATGCATACTTATCTAAGAGGAACTAAGGCAAAATCTAAGGAAGTGTCCAAAGTGGAAGCGAGAACAAGATCTTGAGCTGACCACTGTACCCAGTGACCACCTCTGCACGGGAGCTAGTAAGGAGCCCAAGATTCAGGTGAGCGTGGCACCTATGGCAGAGGTAGTTTTTCTTAATGTTGCACAATCTGAATACTGAGGTGGCAAAAGCCAAGAAAACAAAATTCTCATTAAGATGTAGAGATAAGAGACTGTAGGATGCTCAGCCCTAAATGGGGGCATCTGTCTCCCATCCTCTCCTCCCAAGACTCAGGAATCATCTTGGAAGAGGAACTGGAAAGAACGTAAGAGTCAGAAGCAATGGATTTATGGATTAGGAAAGAGTGTCTTATGGACACAGCACGACAGCTGCACACAGGAACTCGTGGCAGTTGCGACAGCATACACGAACCCCACAGAAGCTCAAACCAGGCCAAATCACAACATGGAGTGGGGGTTTGGGCATGAAGTTTCACCCCTAGCTACTAGCAATTGAAAGCTGCTAAGAGAGGCAGTTTTCTTTAAGAGTGTGGCCCCGGTTAAGTTGGCCATGCTCCAGTGGAAGGCCCCACACCCAAGAATATATAGGTAGCACAAGCTGGTCTTGGTGTGTGCAGGGTGGAGAGAGACACAGAGTTGAGTGGGTAAAGAAGGGGTATATCTGGGAGGCGTGGGTAAATATGATCAAAATACAAGTACAAAATTCTCAAATAATAACAAAAAAAAAGAGATTAGTGACCTCAACAACCCAGGACATGGGAAGAAGCTAAAGGTCTTTCTTTCAGAGCATAAGCTACAGACTTGATTGTTTCCACTATTGACAGGCAGCTTCTCCCATGCCTGGATCCACCCACATCTTCAAAGTCAGGATTAATGTCATCAGCACAAAGAGGCCTTCACGGAACCCCAGTCCAAGACCAAACCCAGTGCCTCCTACGGCACTGTAGTTTTATTTACTTTCCAAGGAATGTCTCGATATTCATGGCTCACGTACTTGTTACATGTCTTTCCTAATCCTAAAGGTATACTCACTTGGCAGAGGCCCAGTCTGCAGTGCCTACATCTCTGTCTCCAGATGCTAGTGAATGCCTGGCACCAGGGAAGCCTTATGATTAATACAGATGGATGTGTGGCTGGGTAGGTAGATAGACGGACGGATGGATGGATGGATGGATGGATGGATGGATGGATGGATGGATGGATGGATGGATGGATGGTGGGCGGATGATGGATGGATGGATGGATGGTGGGCGGATGATGGATGAATGGAGAACAGAAAGAGGATATAGGGAGAGTACAAGGAGGTTAGAAGAGAGGAGTGGGATCAGCCATCATTGTACCACCAAGCCTCATCTATGTAGCTTTAACTTTCCTGGAGATCCTCCCCTTCCCACAAAGCCAGTGGCCATGCTGAATCTGGGATATGGCAAAAGAAGAGAGGGGAAGACAACAAAGTATTTGATGGAAATGCACAGGATCCCAGGGTTGCCCTTTCCTGCTTCTATGAGCTCCATCTCCCCAGTGTTTACCAGCAACTCCTTTTTTATAGAAGTCTACCAAAGTTGGCTTCTGTTGCCTGCTCCCAAACAAACCGGCTCCAAAGGTCTAAACTGTATTTACAGATTGTCAGTGCTTACTGTGAGCCAATTGAGTTTGCTCTCTCACATGATCTGATGGGGGGCACACCTCTCTCACATGATCTGATGGGGGGCATACCTCTCTCACATGATCTGATGGGGGACATACCATTACAGTGTGGCATTCTGAATATGAAAAACTAAAGGTCTCCAGGCCTGGGTCTGGAAACCTTTATAAAACCACAAGGCTTTAGTGTCAGCTGTCTGAACTACTGGGAAGTCCTTCCTGCTAAGCTCCCACTGGTACAGCTCTGTTGTGATACCTAAAGAATTAAACATAGCAGAGGCTCTTTACAAACCTACTTAGAGTGGGATCTGCCTGTGCTGTTCTTCCACCGCTGATTGTGCTGGGAATCACTCCCCTCACGAAAAGATTTTACAGCTTGCTCTAGGAACATTTTACAGACACGCCTTAAACAAAACCACAACTCAAATGATAAAATTCACTCCTTGAGACCCTCTGCACCCACATGGATAGGCATACAGGGCCTTTTTTGTGAAACTAATTTTTAGACCTAAGCAGCAGTAAACTTGTTGCTTTGATTAGAATCTTACCCTCCTTGGTTTCTACAGGCACAGGATATGCAGACCACTTGAGGAAATGTGATAAATAAAATAAAAAGTGAAATCAATCTTACAAGCCTATTTCCACACACCAAAAAAAATTATCTAAGTTTTAAAGGCATGGAGTGGGAGGTAGAAGTAAGAAAACGAATCCAATTGCCTCCCATTCAGGGAGTCGGAACCCTCCTTTTCAACTCTTCAAATTAAGGAAACGAACACAAGACCACTCTGATCAGAAAGTCTGTAATAAAAGCGGCCTGGAATGCATTTGCATTTTCTTTCAGTGTGAACGGGCTATTTTGATAGTCAGAAAAACCATGACAAATTGCCTGAGATTCCATCCTTTGTCCCTGTGAAATGGCTCTCTGGCTCTAGTATGCAGTATCGCTGTAAAACACACTTACCTTCAAATGGACAGGCAGAGTGAAGCCGTTAAAAACAAAATTAGCGGCACGTTCTCTCTCTGCAGCAGCTGTAATTGTAACTTAAAAGAATTCTGCTCGCTCCAGGCAATGCTATTCCTATACAAAACTTCAGTTCTCCTGGGACTAGAATAAGTGCCGTGTATGGTCCAAGGCCTCCTTCACCATCCCAGGCCCTCTCCACCCCAAGCACACGTCAGGTCTGAACCGCTTTCTCTTCTGTTTCAGCCCATTGCTCACCAGGTCTCCCCATCAAGGCCTTTCCACCGTCTCAACCTCTTCCCACTCATCATCTCTGAGTGGTTTGCCTAGAGAGCTGCCCTGATGCTCCCCTTCTCTGCGTCTGCACCGAGTTAAATGCTAGGACACGTGAGGTGCTTCTGATCTGAACTTCTCTCTCACATGCCATTTCAGCTCATGTCAGGACACCGGTTCCCGCAAACACCATGGCTGATGGAGGAGAGTGAGAGCCAGCATTCAAATAGCTTCTGTTGTGGGTTGTCAACGCCACTGCAATGTATAGCTGCAGAATCTGGCAGGGAAGGCGGGGGACTCTGTCTCAGAACCAGCATGTTTACACACTTTTCCTTCCTGATGTCAGCTGTGGATTCCCCTGACTGTTACAAGGGACCTCTGGCTAATCCTGAAAGCCTAGAATTGTCCAGCTCCACTGTTGTCCATTCTTGACTCCTGACTCCCTCCTGGGCATCTGTCTCCAAGGGGAATCTAAGGTTAGTTACTGATCCTCTACCTTCTCATTGCATTATCTCGGCATAATGCCTCAATCATGCCCATTCCCCTTGCTAGAACCCAAGATACCCACCTGAGCCAGCACACTGGACCCAGAGTCAGTGCTAGGGGCTGAGGCTGTATGCTATCTCCATCATCATGGGTAGGAGGAATGGATTGAGCCTAGTAGGATAGAACACAACCAAGCTCAGTTAACTCAACCTTTAGGCTACATTTTCCTTTCCACATAGTTAGTTGCCAGAATCTAATGCAGCTCATCCTGAGTCAGCTTTATGACTGTGTAGAATGGATTAAGTATTCAGTAGAAGCCGCATTTTGGGTTGTGAGTTTGATCTTTCCTAGGACCATAGCTAGGTAGTAGAATGCTCTCTTAGGATGTGGGCAGGAGCCCCAGTGAGTCACTTGCTCACCGGGGAAGAAAACTTAAGCACTCTCCAGTGCTGTTGAAACCTACAGGGCTCTGAAGGTGAGGGGTAATAAGTCCCTTTTCAACTAGTGACATCTTCATGTTAGGATGGATTTGTGGGGATGTGACCTCATCCAAGTGCAGTGTGATAAAGACTGTGCCTGCACAGGAAGAATCCTTTTTGCTTCTTTCCAATCTGAAATAAGAGTAGATGATGTGGGTGTGTGTCTCGATGGCAAAATAACTGATGGAGCAGAGTTAGGGCTCCAGCACCACACACACACACACACACACATACACACACACACACACACACACACACACACACACACACACACAAACCACACAGTGCCAACTGCACTGGCAATTTCTGTACGCTTTTGTCTTAAAGATGTTTGTCTTAGTTCACACATCCACAAGAAAAAGCCCAAACCATTTAATGATACCTTACTCTGCATCACATAATGTAACTACTTTAAAATGATTGTTTTGGAGACAACAGAAAGTCATTTCCAGAAAGTTTCTTTCACTCATTTTTCACTGTACCAATTGTAGAGGAAAACCATCATCAGATGTTCCAAGCCTGCCTCAGAGCCCATCTGGACATGGATGGAAATTCCACAAGAGACACCCCCAGAACCCTCACTCCTCAAGGCATGACATTGGAGACACCAAGGAAGTCTTTAACGTTGGGTCACTATCATGAAGAAGGCACAACTAGTTTTAAAACCTATATTCTGAACACCTTTCTTCCCAAGAGTGAGCCACCCTCAGCTTTTCATGAAAAGGAAAGGTACTCAGCTTACCTGCTAGCCCAGAGCTGTGTACCCTGGCAAGGTGGCCCACATCTTCCTTTATATGGTATATGAAATAGATGACAAAACCCCACTCAACAAAAGCTAGTGTTTATTACAGTTCTCGTTGGCATGCTAGTTGAGTACATCCCAATCTTGAGGAATCCAAGAGTTCCCTGAAATCTCTCAAAGCCATCCTATAGGCTTCCCTGATTGCAGGATTTGGCAGTCTAAGCGAATACCAATGCATTTCATTCATTGTTTCTGCTTTGAAAGAGACTGCGGCTCTGCACTAGGCCTGGTGTTTACTCAGTCTCTGAAAAAGATGTTTACCAGGTGCTCAGGTCTACACTGCAAATCGCCTTTGGCCTCTGAAAACAAACCTCATCTCTGACAGTTTATGATTCAGGAGAGTTGGATAATTAAAGTCACATTCTTGCCTTTCATCAGCATCCCTCACCTGTTCAGGGTCCCACACCAATATACAGCCATACAACTTATTGTAACTAAGATTCCAGATCTTGGAGATCAGTGAGTATTCATCTGTGCACAAGGCACCTCCATACACTGCCAAATAAGCCACTGAGAAAAGAAGGCCACTCTAGTGGGTCCAACCCGAGGCAAACATGAATGAATGGCTTCTACTGGAATTCATTCTGCCTGGAATTCATTTTTTGCTTTTCAAGCTAAGACCACTGGGGCAGGCTAAAAACTATGTCCATATTCCCAAATATTATTTGTAAATGTTTCTTTACATTTAAAGGGGGCTATGCTATAGAGGTGAATACTTTATTTGTATGGATCTTGGTTTATTAACACAAGTTTTAGGTCAACTTTGTTATATATATATTTCTGCTCTTGATTAAGGTATGTGATTGTGTAGTTCATTTAAAAATGTAATGTATAGTTTAAAAATATAGGTTAATAGATAATCATCTATAATAGTCAAGCTTGTAGTCATGTTAGTTAGATTTTCTAGATGTATAGAGATATATTTAAGTTAGATAGGTATTCTTCAAATCTTTCAGAGACCTTCAAAATACGGCATTTAAAATGTTTAAGAACTTAAGACTTTTCTGTTGCAAGGAGGAGGCCATTTGTTTGTCTTGGCCACTCAGAACCGAAATAATCGCACAGAAACTGTATTAATTAAATCACTGCTTGGCCCATTAGCTCTAGCTTCTTAATGGCTAACTCTTACATCTTAATTTAACCCATTTCTATTAATCTGTGTGTCGCCACGAGGTCATGGCCTACTAGCAAAGTTCCAGCATGTCTGACTCTGGTGGTGACTCCATAGCATCCCTCTGACTCTGCCTTCTTCCTCCCAGAATTCAGTTCTGTCTTCCCTGCCTACCTAAGTTCTGCCCTATCAACAGGCCAAGGCAGTTTCTTTATTCATTAATGGTAATCACAGTACACAGAGGAGACTCACACATCACTTTTCATGACAGAGAGACACATCTGCTCCTGGCAGCACCAAGCTACTTCAAGAGGATAATGGGCACTGAAGAGGTTCCTTATGGAATTGGTTAACCATTTGGACAAGAAACTGCTCTTGCCTGGACAGATTAGCTAGACATGCAGGACCCAGAAAAAAATGATTGCTAAACTTGCCTAAAGGTGAGATGATCTTTTGGGGTTCCTGCTACATAAAAGAGTCTGCCAGATGTTCTGCAGGACACAAAACAAAGTGACTGACAAACTGCCAATATAGGTAAAACTGTTTGAAATTTCCTGCTTCATGGAAAATTCTGTTGGATATTATGGGTCACTAGGCTAAAAATAGATGCCCCAACGGTACAAAAAACTTTGGGTGACTGTTCAGGCAGCAAGATGTCTCTGTCATTTCTAGAGTTTTGGAAGTTGCTTACAATACACTTCCTGTTTACTTAGGTAATATTATATCCTTCTGGAGTCTTTGATGGAGTTAAAGCATTTATAGTTATAGTTTTCCTTAGTTATGATCAAAGATAAAGTAGATACAAATATTGTAACTGTAATTCTTGCTTGATACCTGTTTTGTTATATGTAATTTTATTATGTTTAAGTTAAAGCCTTCCTTTTTGTTTAAACAGAAAAGGGGAAATGGTGTGGGAGGTCCTTCTGTCTACATATTGCTTTTATTGGTTAATGAATAAAGAACTATTTTGAGCCTATGGCAGGAAAGAACAGGGAAATCTAGGCTGAATGCTGGGGGAAAGATGGACGGAGTCAGAGAGATGCCATGGAACCACCACCGCCAGAGTCAGACATGCCAAAACTTTGCCGGTAAGCCACTGCCACATGGCGATACACAGATTAATGGAGATGGGTTGAATTAATATGTAAGAGTTAGCCATTAAGAAGCTAGACCTAATGGGCCAAGCAGTGATTTAATTAATACAGTTTCTGTGTGATTATTTCGTGTCTAAGCTAGCCAGGTGGCCGGGAAGCAACAAGCAGCCCCTCCTCCAACACAGGTGGTACAGCTGGATCTCACATTTGTGACCTGATGAGTTAGAGCTTGAAAAAGCATCGGTGTTCAAAGAACAATTCAGGATAGTATTTTGGTAAATGACTCTCCACAAGGAAACATGATAGACCCAGCCCAACTGTTATGAAGACTCTATGACTCATGTTTCTCAAAACAGAGTTCATGGGTCCAGGGAATCTCAGTTACAGCCATGGCTGAGAAGGGCTCCCAAATCAGCAGGTATACTCCCTCAAATGCCCAAGGTTACCAAGGAGTCTGCTTAGTATTTTTTTTCCCATATCACCCTCTTCCCCACTGCACTCTAAGACATTTCCCTTTTACCCAGTTCAACTTGACAAAGAGGCATTTTCTCCTGCCAGCAAAATTCCTCCTTATTGTCCTTTCGGGGGTGGGGAATCTGCTTTCATCTGCATTTTTTGTTTTCAAGCCTTTAAGTGAGAATGGGAATCAGTGGCTATGCTGTGTTTCCCTAGGGAGAACAAGCATCCATTCATCCATGGTAGGACACTAACATCTAGCCAAAGAAATGGTTCCATCCACATCAAGCCTGAAGAACTAATGATTTCAACTAGGGTTCCCTATAGGAGCATGGGGGAGGGAGGCTTGTAGGACATAGTTGACTCTGACAGCTACGCCACTGATAAGGTCCTTGCTTCCACCCCAGAAGCTGTTAACCACTTACATCTATTCTGGAAGGGAGAGGCCTCCCTCACACACTGTCTTAGATGTTGTCTCACGCACTACCTCCTGAGCACTACCAACCTTCTGTGAAAGAAATGTTAGTGAGGCAAACCCTGTGAGGACCTTGTGAGGCTGTTCACAAGTGCTCTGATTTTAGGCAGCAGTGGTCATGTCATGCCTTAAGGACAGAGTTCCAGAACATTCTACCCTTCCTTCAGCTTACATTCCTCTTCTGTGACAGCCCTGAATGCTTGGAAGGGATGGGACAGATAGATGGATGACTGATTTCTCACATTCAGGGCTGAGCACTGAGCCACTGTGCGGCAGCAAGTACACTGACTGGTTATGAGAATCCCCAGTAACCACTGCCTGCTTCAGAAAGAAACGTCCCTGAAAAGCATCAAAATCTAAAGGTAAATGTTTAGAAGGCAACTTGATAGATGCATTGCATCCACTTCACAGAAGGACAACAGGTGCTTTTCCACTTGACCTGTGGCCTCTCCCAGCCACAGGCTTGCCTTAGCTTACAATACTAAATGTGGGTTCCGTTTATAGAACAAGCCCTACATCAATTAGACAACAACTGGTTGAACTTACAATAGCTGTGCCAATATTACAAACACAGGCGAACCTTGTCTGGAGTGTGGTGGAGCCCATCAGGTCTATAACTGAGCAGGGCTTGGTGACAATCCTCTCCCAGTGGTCTATGTAGTGCCTCCAGGAACACCAAAAGTCAGCCATAGCTCAGTGCTAGCTTGACTCCATACATCTTGCTACCAAAGTGCAAGATGTTTTTAACAACAGGTTTTTCCATCTTCTTTTGGCATTTAATCAACAGCAGCAATAATAACTGTATTGTTTGGGGAAAATTCAGGGACCTCCTTAGGCAACAGCTTGGAGGGAGGTAAGTGACCCCTAGTAACAGAATTTGCAATCACCTGAGCATGGTTTCTCCCACCTGAGCAGGGTGGCCCCTATATTTAAACTCCTGAACTGGTGTTTTAACATTTACAGGCACAGACTGCTGTAGGATTTTCTCAACCACCTTCTGAGCATGAGCTTCACCTTACCCAGTCATAAAACCTCCAAGAATTCACAGCTGTGCCTGCCCCATGCCCTGTGCGGGCTGATTCCAGTCCTTGCTCTATTAGTGCTGCACATATTTCAGATTCTTCCCCAAATCTATAGGACACTTACAGGTTAGCACTATGCATTGAAAGCTTTTTACAGAGTGGGGAAAGGGTTTCAGATGCTCACATCATCCATTCCAAGCAAGGGCCAATTGATCTCAGAATGAAAGGATACTAAAATATTTAGCAAAGTCCAAATGCGGCAGGAAAAGATCCCATCTCTCACACTACTTCCTCAAAAGAGTGACATTGGGGAGAGTGGCGGAGAGAGGAGCATGGCTTTCCTTATTCCTCTGAAATCCACGGTTGCTCTTTCTCAAGGAACCCTCCACCCCTCACTCTCCAATCACTGTACATTTCCTCCTCACAAACGGCCAGACTAAGCAGGCCCATACTGCCCAGTCTCACCTGAGCTAAGAAGGAACAGCTGGAAACCATGCTGGCCACTTCCAAGATCTGACAGGTTTGGAACTAGAGATGGCCAACACCTCTAATTGACCACAGGGCCTCTGAAAGGGCTAAGACTTGGTGTATATGTAGTATACACAGGGGTGTGGGGTAACTGTCTGTTCCTGGAATGGGCTTAATCTTTCTCATCAGTACTGTTTCATCGTTTATATCACACCGATTTGTTTCTTTAAGGCCTCTGACTCACAAGCATGGGATTTGGCTGTCAATCTTTTTCACTAGCAATGCCAATTTGTCAGAAATTTTGCCACATTTGTTTCTGAGTGATCCAGAATTCTGCAGGCCCCATCATCTACTTTCCCCCTCTGATCTTGAATGATACACTGATGTAAATAACTGTAGGTCTGTCAGAGTCTCTCTGAACTCATAAACATCATTATCTACCACGGAGCTCGGCAGAGCCACCAAGGCTTCACAGCCATCTCAGGTCCCTGATAAATTAACTTCTTTCTTAACTCTCCTGTGAGTACAGTCATAGGCAGCCCAGCAATTCTGCATTAAACACCATCTCTCACATGCCCGAGGCCCTCAGTGATACCTGTCTTCCTCCCATCACCTTCCAGTTGCTGATATTCCTTAGGACTTCAGTGGTAACCAAACACTCCAAATGGCTCACACGAGTCAGGCCACCAGGGACCAATTCCTCTCGTATTGCTTTGGATTATGTAGCTGTTGTCTCAAAGAGGGATGAGTAACTATATTACTTGTTTCTCTGCTTCCCATGCACCATAAATGACCCACACGTCCCTCTTTTAATTCTTGATTAAAAGTCTTTCCAAACTCAAGCGGTTCAGAGGAGGAGTATTCCCTGGTAATCAGTTTCCTGCACTGTGTAATAGTAAAAGTGAGGCCTAAGAACCCCTGTAAAGTAACCTCGCTCTTTTCCTAAGGACCCCAGGAAGGGATGTTTAGTGCAAATCTAATACAGACTCCTTTCCTGATACTCCTCCGCCCACAATAGGAAGGCATGGAGAGCCAGACAATCTGTCTAATTTCATCCTTTTATCCACTTTTTCTCCCAATTCAGAAACTAGTGTGAAGGGTGTCATCCATATATTTTTTCACATAATTTCTCCCTTATGTGGCCATGTTCTTTCTGGACAGACAGCTGAACATCAGTAGCACACCTTATTGCTCACGACCTGCTTATGATTCTATCCCACAATGCTACTTCTAGGGACCACAACTATCTTCTCTATTCTATCAGTCATGGAGGGGGGCGTGTATCCTGTACTTACACATCTGACCCCAAATACCAAAGAGGTGCGCTACTCCTTACCACATAGAAGAAGGCCAACCTAAGACTTCCTCCCTGATTCCCCAGCTTCAGACCCAGCAGCCTCAGCTCTGTCTTAGCACCCATGTCAGAGACGATGAAACAGCTACTGCAGTATAAAAATGCACGCCATCCAGGCACTCAGGAGGCAGAGAAGAGAAGAGCCACACCAGGCTCGCTCTTATGAGTGTTCCACCTTCAGACAGCTTAGCGTCAGTTGCATGAGTGCTGTGCCACAAGAGCACGGGTGCTGTCACCACTCCTTTCAAAGTCATCTTTGCTTCTGTTGTGTCCCTGTTCAGGTACCAAGTATTATGTAACTTTCCCCAGGCAGATGTGAACAAATGTCTGCTTACCTCAGTAGTTTACCAAAAACAGATCAAAGAAATTATTGTGCTCAAGACTAAACTGGGTAAGCTAATATGTTTAGTTGGGGTTACTTATAGGAGCATAGGTGAGGGACTGTCTACAGGAGCAGGGGTGACTCCTGAGCAGCTATACCTTAAAGAGTCCCCTCTCCAGCAATTGTTAACAGGAGGGAAGTCGTGTGCCACTTGCAAATGGAATGTTGGTGGGTTCCATCTTGTAAGGATCTCAGGTAGGTAATAGCTGTTCTGGTTTCAAGATGACCTTGGTCATGTCGTGCTGAGAAGGCAGAGTTCCACAACAGCGTCTGTGTTCCCTAACTATTTTTTTGGAGGCTAACAATTACCCAAGCCTTCAAAGCATCTCAATGATAAAAGTTTAGAAATTCTCCTTTGTCTGATCCACCATTATGATAGGAAGGGCAGGCACAAAATAAGACCCTCGACTTCTTTCGAGATGACCCTGCCAAGGAATACATATGTCCTACATGTCAATAGGACCTGGAGGGTGCACCATCACTGTGGCTGAAGTGAAGAGTCACACCTGGGTGAGCTGCTCATCCTGGTCGGCATGGCACTACGGATTTGACTGCTGGAAGCCCCTCATCCTATAAAGCACTCAGGCCTGGGTGCCCATCCTGATTTGCTTAAACAATGACAGCGGGACATGCATTATCGGCCTGAAAATGAAAGAACCCCTTTGCTGCTGCTGAGGCAACCAGCGCTGCAGGGAGGCCGACAGTAACAGGCTAGACGCTGGATCTAGGCTGAGAAGATTCTGAAGTCAGCAGAATCATCCTTGTTGGCTATTTCACTTTGACAGGCTAAGAACAAGTGAAATTCTTGGCAAGAGTTCAGATGTCACCATGTGTCATTTTCTGTACCGTGTCAGGTGTCATATTGTAAAACACCTGACATTCGACTAGAGAAGTGTAGCTGCTTGATTCGTTTATAACATTATAAAATTTTCTTTCCTACGCCAGTAATAGCCCATGGGTCTTGGCTATGTGCAGAGAGCTCCAGGTTCTGTGATAGGAGGGCAGGGATGCTGGGAGAAAGGCATTAAGATTAACATGTGAAAGAAGCCGTAGACTGGAAACCCTTGTGCACCTGGGTACTAGCAACAAAGCATGAATGGCAAAAGCCCAGGGCATATAAACCTAGAAAAAAAGTAGCTACGATATAAGTGACCTATAAAAGGGCACGAGACCATGGCACGGTGCTTTTGAACCTACGACTTTTCCCAGGCCATCCTGCCCACCAGCATTTTTCTCTTTCTCTACAAATGGTCTCTCTTCCTAATACCTTACTATGTATCCCTGATGCAATTCTTGTCCTGGGTCCCAAGAACCTTAAAATCCCAGTAAGCAATACCCCAACACATGAGCCCCCCACCCCCGTCACTGGCCACTGTAATAGAGCAACCTCTGAGGAGGGGCCATGCATGGCTCTCAAATGACAAGGACATTCTTAAAAATAAACAAACAATGACAACATAACAATGCTTTTTCAGTCTCCGGCTCAATAGTTTTCAAAGTGTGTGAGAATTTTCATTCCCTAAAACATTCCCTGTGCTCAAATACATGAAGCAGACAAAAGTGGCCATTTTGTTAGTAAAGGTTCATTTTATAATTCAAATTTTAAATATAGGGGCTGGCTAATATAGAGGATCAGTGGTGTGCTTATTTAAAATATATTATACAATTAGTCAAGAAATGCATAATGTCTTTTAGACTTTCCACTCTGCTTCAGTAGCCATCTGATAGAGAGGAAGTATCTGGCCTGGCCTGCGGCTTTTCAGTGTGTGCCAGCCATGCCAGAGGCTGGTGTTGAATCAGCTCAGTCAGGTGACCTGGGGGCCCTTCCACAAAATAAAGACTTCTCAAGTTTGCAGTGGACTGCGGAGTTTCCTCCATGGGGTGCATTGGTCAAAGGCCAGGATGGTTTCCAACTAACTAAAAAATGTGAAAGTTAAATTGGTACACATATAAATTATAAAATCAGCTCATTTGTCTCAGTTCAAAGAAGAAATAAATAACCAGTTCTAAATACAAAAATAAATACATAGATGTCAAAGATGTTCCTTTAAAACACTACTTCTCTATCACATGGCCTGCTAAGTCTGCACTGCGTCCCCACTCAAACTACTATAACTTATCATGATGCTGAAACTAGGCTTTGAGTTTGGATAATTAATAGAATCTTCCCTTTCCCCTCACTCTTGATTATCCTCCATCAGGGCCATGTTTGCACTTCTCTCGTCAATTGTAATCATTTATTTGAACCAGCTCCATGGTTCATTAGCTCTTCATTAGTGCCTGTGGGTTGGATAAAATGTGCATGGATTCCCAAAGTAAGTACAAATTTCACTGGCAGTGCAGCAAGGACACGTATTCCCAGAATGTCTCACCCAGGACAGTTGCAATCAAGACCTGGGCTCTTGAGTGAGACAAGTGGTGTCCTTGAGAATGAAAGGAGCTCACTCTGCCATCCAGTCCTAAGCATCAACTCTAAATAAAGCCCTTCAGCGGCCACAACAGTCGGGCTTCATCTCAGACTTGACCTTGGCTCACATTCTGGTACGTTTGTCACTTTAATACAAATACACCATGCTAGTCCAAAGAATTCAATTCAAATTTGGACAGCCAAAGTCACCCTGTCAGCAAGTGAAAAAAAATTTATGGCTGCCATGTACCACCTTGGAGGCTCAGTGGGCAGCTCAAGCCCTCAACAAGACAGAACTGGATAGAAATGCTAGGCTCTGGCCCTGGATCTGTATATCACCACTAACTGATGGGAGAGACCACACAGCCTCCACACAGCACAGGCCTCCAGAAATGGCTGCTCTTAGAGAGATCGCACATTCAGTGTCTCCAGAAAGTGAAAAGAAGAACTGGGAGATTGAAAAGCACATCATGAGACAGAAGGAAAGGTCAAACAGCAGTGCAAGGAACTGATTAGATCCACCTAGAATGTAAGACCTCCCACAGGACAACTGCCCGCACCCCTTCAATCTCTTCAATGAACTGCCATCACTAGAATTAAAAATGTGAGCAAGGAGATGGGGAAATGGTTCAGTGGGTAAAGTGGGTGCCACTAAAGTGCGAGGTGATGAGTTAAAAATCTATAGAATCCACATAAAAGCATCTGAAATCCCAGCGCTCCTACGGGCAGAGATGGAGGAGTCCCCAGATGCCTGTGGGCCAATGTGCCTGACTTATCTACTGGCAACACCCTGTCTGAAATAAAGTAGATGGACGAAGACTGATAATTGAGGCTGTTCTCTGACATCTAAACACATGCATGGTATGCACACACACACACACACGTCAAGCACACAAATACAGCAATCAATACAAATCAACAATCATTAAATAAATGCCATTTAAAAATTTCAAAAGCAAACATCAAGGCAAATGCACAATTCTCACCTCCAAAGGAACAAGAAATAGCATATTTTAAAATATGAGTGACCATGGCCAAGGAGCACAGATCCAGGTTACCCCAAGTGCCATATTCCAACATGGTAACAGATTCATGAACTTTAAATAGAAGCAAAACAAAGAACATCATAAATCAATATTTTAAAGAGACACCTGTGGCTGGAGAGATGGCTCAGAGGTTAAGAGCACAGACTGCTCTTCCAGAGGTCCTGAGTTCAATTCCCAGCAACCACATGGTGGCTTACAACCATCTGTAATGAGATCTGGTGCCCTCTACTGGTCTATAGGACATATGTATACATAATAAATAAATAAATCTTTAAAAAAAGAGACACCTGTGGGAACAAATCATTATGCTATGGTGACTTAGGATATAGACTAGGGATGCTATGCGACAACATACTCAGCCTTTGGACTGGTGGAAATTAGGGGTCTGGTGGGATGTTCCCAAAAGAATTAGCTAATAGTCACAGGATGGACGTAGGTCGCACACAGAGGTGGGAAATGAATAGCTCTTGAAGGGGCTACACGGGGTTCAAGTGATTTGGCTCCAGACCTGGAACTCCACAATCTCCACAATCACAGAAGTAGATGTGGCTTGTTTCTCGGAACTTCTGTTCAAAGAAGTAAGCAAGATGGTGAATTGGATCCCACAGTGCTGGGTTAAAGCTGTTAATGTCAGTGTAAGTGGTGTTTGGCTTGAGATAGAGAGATATAGAAGCAGGCATCCAGGCATGTGTGTATCTTCAGGCTGGTGTATATAAAACACAGCCTCATTATTTACCAATTATGCAGTTGTTGATCCACCTATTTACTAAAATTTATTTGTAACCCAAAATTCAATAGTTAAGGCCATTTGCGGCCCTGTGGATACACACATGTGGCAGCAAATAACCTGAGCCACCAACATATATGTTCCCAGATGAGCTAAAAGAAAGCGACACTTGCCTTTCCCTAGCATGTTTTATACTAGGAATACATGTATATTTCACAGCCGACTTAATTTCTTTGTAATGCTGTGTTTTATGGTTGATGAGTCTGATGCTTAAGAAATGTCAGAGCTGAGTGTCAATGGGTTGTATGGTGTTCCTAAGAGCAGAAAAAACATTGTGTAAACAAGTTCAGGCACAAACGTTAGTGCTATTGGCTATTAAGATTAATGAATCTACCACACACACACACACACACATACACACACACGTAAATAGAAGCACACATAAACTAAGGTTTAATATTGATCAGTTGACAGCAATCTGAGCAGAGGAGGGCATCTGGCCCTGAATTTCCCACAGGAACAATGCAACATTCACTAGTTCAGAATTTTTTGATATTTTACAGAACATAATAGCTTCAAATAATTAGACCTAATTACATGTGTATTTCCTCATTTGGTCCCCTAAGAGAGCCTAGAAGCAATTATATTCCAGTAGTTTCCAACAAGATTTTCTGATAAAAGAAGATATGGGTAAGTGGCTGATGATAGGGCTGGGGCAGAGATGAGCCTGGGGATTTCCTACAATGCAGAAAAATGAGGAATTGTTAAGAAAAAAAATTATAAAAATAAAGGGAATGTATGTTGAAAGGAAGCAAGAACCAATGGCCAGACTAAAAAAATAAATAAGTAAATAACTATAGTATTTAATAATGACCTAAAAAATAAAATTAACATTCATGAGGCCACATGATACACAATCACAAACAAATAGCGGAAATGGAACAAATCATCCTTTAGGAAGAATTCAAAATAATAAAAATATAAAAAAGGAATAAAGGCCAGGTCTGGGGGTACGCACCTAGATTCCCAGCACCCAAGGAGGTGACGGAAAAGGGTCATGAGCTCAAAATCAGCATAGCAAGGTACTGTCTCCCACACACAAAATAGAAGAGCGAAGAAAGAAGAAAGAGGATAGAGGGAGAAGGGAAGAGGTGGAAAAGGAGGAAGGGAGAAAGAGGCAGGAAACAGGGAGGCAAGGAGGTGTAGGGGGAGAGGGAGGGAGGGAAGGATGGAGAACAGAAGGGAGGGTGGGCACAATAACAATACTCCTGTCAGAACACTACCATGGTGATAATTCTGAGCCAAGGTCCACACTCAATGGTGCTAAAATTCATGCTTGAATTGCTAGGAGAAGCATTTGCATTTCACCAAAGTACCTCACCAGAAGAATTATTAATCAGCAGGCGCTAACATGTGTCCCTTAACTGTGTGATTACCTCCCTGTAGGAAGCAGCACTCACTCCTCTTCCCATAGAGTACTAGCCAACAGTGCTTGTAATGAGTACAGGGAGGATAAAGGAGGTATCTGCAAAGAGAGGACACCTTGCCCAGACGAGTGAGGAGAAGCATCATCAATGATGTCCCCATGTGAGAGCGAGAAGATTCTTACCTCCGCGATACTATTCTCTGCAGTCCACAACCATCGTTCAATCATGAGGAAACATTAGATAACCCAAAGCAGGGGGCATTCTACAAAATACAGAGTCAGTATTCCTTAAAGTGACAAGGTTATGAGAATCAAGCAAAGACTAAGGAACTGTCAAAGATTCGGGCGACTAGTCATGATGATCAAAGGAAAGAGTATACTAAAAGCCATTAGCAAAATCCTACTGAAGCCTACTCCGGGTTGTTTGTTTTACTTTTAGTTTTGATGGGCATACCATGGTTAGATGAGATGTTAACCCATGGGGGAGACGGGTGCACAGCACCTCAGCATTTGTGCCCGCACAAATCTCAGAGCAGTTAGAGGACTCTCCACCTCTGAGTCAATCACATTAGCTGGATCTACAGTGAATAACAATTCCACCATCAGTCTTCCAAAAATGGTGCTGGTTGGTTTTAAAATTCCTGAAATCACACATAAATGAGCATGAGGCCCTAGACTACCATGAAAGCTACACAGCGGCGGCAGCAGGAAGGAGGGCAAAGGACAGGAGTCATAGAAGAGTGTCATCCACTTCCTTCACAGGACATAAACGAAGTGCTCAAGAAATCCTGTCAGTGAAGGATTTCATCATGAAAGGGCTCTAATATACTCATAATGTGATAAAGTAAGCATGAGAAGAAAGGAAAAATTACAAGCAACAGAAGTCTCTAGGACATAGCAAGAATTAATTGAGACTATTCCGTGTTCACCAATTCCTGTGGCCAACAGACACATGGACAGATGGTGACCATCATTCATGATCAGAGAATATAAACCCCAAATCCTTTTATATCCATCTCATTGGGGAAAACATTAAAGCCTGATAAAGCCTGGGACTAGAGACTATGAAGCCATGAGAGAAAGATGCACAGAGAAAACAGTGGGAGGAAGGATAAACTGAAGAGCTTGCTCTCAGACTGCAGCATCATCTCCTGGTACTGCACATCAGCAGCCCATCCCAGAACTGGACTCTTGGGCATGTAACACAGAAAAAGCCCCGGACACCTACCTGTACCTAGAGACTAGGGGGAGAACGTTCTTAAAGCCCTGTTCACAAGAGCAAGAAGGTGGAAAGCGACCCAGATGTGCATGCACGAGATAACAGATCAAAAACTGAAATATAGCTGGACAGTGGTGGTGTTGTGAATGCCTTTAATCCTAGTATTTGGGAGGCAGAGGCAGGCGGATCTCTGAGTTCAAGGTCAGCCTGGTCTGCAGAGCAAGTTCTGGGACAGTCAAGGGTACACAGAGAAACCCTGTCTTGAAAACAAAAAGCAAAAGACAAGAACAACAACAAAAACCTAAAATATATTCACAACACAGTCCAAGAATGATGGGCAGTAATTCACAAACCAGAGAGGAACTCTAGTCTGCGAAAGTCTCAAAGGTTAAATATAGGAGATTGTGTTTTAGGGGTAAGTTTTAAAAGACTATTTTAAATTATTTAAAATATAATTAGGGGCTAGGGAGATGACTGAGAGGATAAAGCACATTCGTATCTACAGATCCCATAAGCATGAGTATGGTAGGTAACGTGTGTCAATCATGCCAGCACCCCTAGGTGAAATGGGCAAAGACAGGAGAGTTCTCAAAAGCTCTCAGACTAGCCTGCCAGGATCAGCAACAAAAAGCAGGAGACCTTGTTTCAAAACAGGGTAGAGGTGAGAAATGATCCCTGAGGTTGTCCTCTGAACACGGCATGTGCACACCTGAACTCTCATATACAATGTATACACACACAACATACACACAGAGAGATAAAATAACAACTAACTTCATAAGACATATATATGCATGTTCAGAGAGTATGTAGGACTGGACCCATTTTCTACACTGTAAATCCAATTTACTTGTAAAGTAGCATATTTAAAAGAATAGTGAGAGAATAGTCTTTATATTAGATAAGGAAGTAAAATATCTGAAAATGAGCATTAAGATCCAGAAAATAATATATCTAGAACTTTGACTTTGCATTTTCTGTTCTTTGGCAGCTATGAGACCACAGAGAGCTTTGAGATCTACTTAACCCTTAGATGGGAAACTCTAGAATGTGTGCACAGACATTCTGCCCATGGTCACCATCCTGACACAGTGCCAGGACAGCACAATGTTTCTAAGCTTTACCCAATATCAGCTGTGTAAAACACCAAACCACAGCCCACAAACTTAAGGCTAACTGTTGGTAAGAGTTAAGAACAGAATAACGCTGCTTCTATAAATTATTATTGATCAAACATAAACCTTAGACCTAGGCTTGCGGTATCTCTGAAGGAACTGATTTTCAGGGAAGACCCAGAGGCTCTGAAACAATAGACTCTTGCTATTTTGACACTCACCATAACTAGATGATATGAACCAACTGCTGAACACACCATGCACTTTGGTTGCAAGATACATAGAAAGCAAGCTGGAAATAAGCAGGAATCTTCCTCCCTGTTGGCTGGCTTTCATAACTCAGAAGCTATTCTCTAGGTTGCTGGACTAGAAAAGGCATCAATGGTATTACCAACCTGTAACTCTACCAACTGCAATATTGATATTCCAGGCAAGATGTACCCACCACTGCAATAGTAGCATTCGCGTGTTGGGGGAGACTGCTTGTTTGTTTCCTGGCCGCCCAGAAACGAAATAATCACACAGAAACTATATTATTTGCAATGCTGTTTGGCTAATAGCTTAAGCAAATTGCTTGCTAGCTCTTATATCCTAAACTAACCCATCTCCATTAATCTGTGCATCACCACCAGGTCATGACCTACTGGCAAAGTTTTAGCAGGCTCCTGCAAAGGCCTCTGTCTCTGGCATGACTACATGGCTTCTCACTGACTCCGCCTACTCTCTCCTCTATCTGCTTGGAACTCCTAGCTTGCCTTATTCTGCTAAGGCACTGGCCAAAACAGATTTATTCATTAACCAATAAAAGCAACACATAGACAGAAGGACTTCCCACACCATTTACCCTATTCTGTCTAAATGAAAAGAAAGGCTTTAACTTTAACATAGTAAAATGACATATAACAAGACATGTATCAAGCAAGAATTACAGTTACAATATTTATACCTACTTTATCTTTCATCATAACTAAGGAAAACTATAATTATAGCTATCTATTCTTCAACTCCATCAAAGACTCCAGAAGGATATAATATTACCTAAGTAAACAGGAAGTACATTATAAGCAACTTCCAAAACTCTAGAATTGACAGAGACATCTCACTGCCTGGACAGTCACCCAAAGTTCTTCTATAATGTTGCAGGTACCCATATTCAGCCTACAGGCCCATAGTATCCGGCAGACTTTCCCATGAAACAGGAAATTTCAAAGACAGTTCCACCTATATTGGCAGTTTGTCAGTCACTTTCTTCTTTGTCCTGCAGAATGTCTGGCAGTCTGTTTCATGAAGCAGGAACCCTGACGGACTGTCTCACCTTTAGACAAATTCAGAAGTCGTTTATCTGTGGGTCCTGAATGTCCAGTTCATACAGCATAGCATCAAGCAGTCCAGCAAAGAGCAGTTTCTTGCCCAAAATTCATGGCTAACAAACTTCACAGGGAACCTCTTCAATGCCCATCATCCTCTTGAAGTAGAAGGGTACTGCCAGGAGCAGATGTGTCTCATTGTCATAAAAAGTCCTAAGTTCTTAAAACATTTTAAATGCCATATTCTGAAGGTCTCTGAAAGATCTAAAGAATACCTATCTAACTGAAATATACTTCTATATGTCTAGAAAACCTAACTAACATGACTACGAGCTTGACTATTATAGATGACCATCTATTAACCTGTATTTCTTAATTATACATTACATTTTTAAATGAGCTGCACAAGCATTTAATGAAGAGCAGAAATATACATATAACAAAACTGACCTTAAATTTGTATCAATAAACCAAGATCCATAACAATGCAAATCTTTTTACTTACTTTGAGGCCTGCTGTATAGGAGGGAATACATGCTTGGTACTTTGAGTCCAGACAAAGTACAATGCTCAGGAGGTCACATGGGTGAACTCACTCCTCTTATGTAGCTAATCTGACATAGTATTAAATCAGATGCTAAATATTTATGATTATACCCATAGACAAACACTACTCTCATCCTTAATCAGAGAAGCTTCTCTTTGCAGAAAACAACAATGAATACAGACATTCATGGCCCTTGAGATACTTAGAATAAATGACAGTTGAGTGTTCAGCCCTAATCAAGATATCAAGACAAGAATGTAAGAGCCAGAACACAGGCAGAAGGTTGTGAAATGCTGTTTATGGTATGGCATAGCCATTGTAGATATGATCTCACAGCAGCTGTAGTTGCATGTACTTGGCCTGCACAAGACTGGGCATGTCGATAGCTAATCATGGATAAGAGAGGGGCCCATGGTCTCTATGCCTCCATGCTGAACTACTGGCAACTGATGGAGTCTGAGAGAAGAACAGTCATTTCCTTCAACTGTATATGCACTGGTGAGCCCACTATGCTCCAGCAGATATCTGTAAACTAGTGACCACACAGATGGCCTTGGTTGAAGTCACTGGAACACAAAACAAAAGAAAAAGCATGGATGTGGGAAGGAGGGAGAGATGACAAGTATAAAAAGGAGATAAGAGAGGGCAGGAGTGAGAGCAAACAAAAGGCACTGTGCACAGGTATAGAGCAAACAAAAGGCACTGTGCACAGGTATAGAGCAAACAAAAAGCACTGTGCACAGGTATAGAGCAAACAAAAGGCACTGTGCACAGGTATAGAGCAAACAAAAGGCACTGTGCACAGGTATAGAGCAAACAAAAAGCACTGTGCACAGGTATAGAGCAAACAAAAGGCACTGTGCACAGGTATGGAGCAAACAAAAGGCACTATGCACATATGTAGAGCTATCAAAGAATAAATTTAACTGATAGAAAGATACAAAGACCGACAGAAGGATTGAGAACAGAAACATACATGAATGCTGACTTTGCACTTCTAATCATGAACCACAAGAAGCTGAGTAACTGTGTCCTTTCAAATTTCAGACTAAGACAAAATGCCCTGACTGAGGAAGATGTTAACACAAAGACTGTCCCGTCCCGCAAAAGAAAGTCCATGAGAAAGTAAAATAGTAGAAAGTGTTAGCTGTACATCTTCTGTCATGGAGCCCAAAGATGTGTTTCTTCATTTATGAGCTCAGTTTCTCCTAAACTGCCTTGCTGAGGAGGGGGGCTGATAAAGTGAGTCAAGAGAATGTGTTGCAGATGCTGTCTGTCTGCAAGGGATGCTGCAACAAAGTAGCACAGGCTGGAGAACTAAGGAACAGACATTGGTTTTCACACAGTTTCGAGATCAAGCTGGGAGTAGAACTGGCTTCTTCTGGGTCCTCTTTCTTGTACATGACTGTGCTGTCACCTCCCTGTATGTCCATATCATATTCTCTCTCTCTCTCTCTCTCTCTCTCTCTCTCTCTCTCTCTCTCTCTCTCCTTTTCTGTGTTATAATCTTCTCTAGTTATAAGGGCATATAATCTTATTTTTACTTAACTTCTTAAAGACCCAGTATCAAAGTATAGTCATACTCTGGAGTACTGAGGGCTATGAATTCAAGACACAAATGTGGTCCAAGGACACAAGTCAGCTCTTTGAACCATAAATACTATTCAATGTGCTTTCACCAGAATGAGACAATGGCACAGGCCATGTCGTGAAGTAATCCCAAAGGCTTGATCTCCACAAAGCCATGCTACTATTGAGACATAGTAAAACCTAAAAGAGATAGAAGCTGGTGGAATTATGTCAGGTCACTGAGCATGTGCCTTTAAAAAATGACTATTAGAACCTTGATCCTCCTCTTCCTTTCCTTACCTCCAGTATAACATGGGATGAGCAGTTGTTTCCACCATTCACTCCCACCCTCAAGTGCTGGTTCCTTATAGGTCAGTAGCAGGGCCAACCAAGTGAGCCACAGGAAGATGATTCAGTGGTTGAATCTTGAACTTGATTACATGAATGTTATCTGGTTGACCCAAGCAGGTACACACACACACACACACACACACACACACACACACACACACACACGAGGAAAACCCCACCTCAGAATTTATTTTTTTCAAATACCTATTTTGCGTCATTACTAAGCTTAAAGTTGGTAGAGCTCTGAAGAATCTTCACTTTGCAGACTGCTTGGTTTCTGGGGCTGTAACATCCCTGAAACCTCTTTTATTCTCATGTCACCTTTCTCTTGGTCTAGACCCTGAAAAGGCAGCATAATTCCATAGCATGGCATCTACTGTGTTACAAATGGCGACTGTGGTAAAATTACCATCAAAGCTAGAATCTCAAGATGACCTTTCAACCAACCCCAACCCCATCAGGTCCCAACCCCAACCCCATGGCCATCTCTGCTTTCATCTCCATCCCTGAAAATTAGTTTTGCCTGTTTCCAAATTTCCTATAGAAAGAATCCTAAAAACTACAGTTCTTTACCAGGGATTTCAAACCACTGCCCAGGCTTCTTTACTGCTTAATTCAATGGTGACTGCAGTAGTGACCTAGTTTATTTTTTTCATTTGATTGAATGGTCCCAGAGAACACACATGTCATTTCACATAGTCCTGTGTGTGATGAAAACAACTTCTGTTCTGCATATAGTAGAATGGTGTGTATTAATCATAAAATTTCTCTGCAATCACCTTGAGTTAACATTGCACTTTTAAAGTTATAACAGTCACTCTTCCAACAGGCCCCTTCCCAGCAACGACAGATCCTTTCTCCTCTCCTGGGTCTCTGATCATCTAGACCCTGAAATTCGACCTCTGCCGACTGCTCCTTCAGGGGATATGCTCAACCAAATTTCTGAATATCACCCCCACTTCCTCACCCTAAGTCCCACTAGGCTGAAGACAGCATGGGCCAGCAGAAGGCACAGCACAATAACAGTGGCCCAAACTTAGGATGCCAGCTTCCAGAGTCACAGCTCTAGGGGCCTCCATGACCAAAGGAAGGATGAGAAAGCAGAAAAGACAGAAAACAATGCTCTTATTGTCTGGCAGAACTGCATACTCTTTAACACATAAGGCAAAGCCTCCCCTAAGACCAACCTCTAGAGACAGCTGGTCCCAGCACAGAACAGTCAAGGCCGCAGCCCTGAACTTCAGTGGGCAAAATCAGCGCCTATGAGCAAATCCTTCATACATCAGTCCTCATATATGAAGACAGGGTCTCTAAGAGAGAGACAAGTCTCCTGGTTCTAGTAGCTCAGGACCAGGTAGCGATCTGTGACCCCCGCCCTGGCAGCATCTCGGGTTTCCAGGACACCTAATGGAAAGGTACTTGCAGTGGAGCAGAGGATTCTTCCTAGCTCTCACCACTTATATGGTCATCCTCCAGCTAGGACTGTATTCCAGCCTCCCACCCCCACACTTTAAATCCACAACTAGTGGCTATCGAAGGATGCTGCACGCGCCCAGGATGCTGAGAAAATAATCTGGTCTGACCAGCTCCTTCAAGACCCAAGATTTTCTGTACTGACTTCAAAAAACCTTAGGTACCCTCAAACATCAGATGTCTAGGGACAGCAACCCTGATGGAGTATTACTACATTGGAGTATAACCAAGAAAAAGAAGAAACAAATTACAAGTCAGCCCATCAGCAGAGACCCAGCCCAGACATAGCACAGGCCAGTGTCTCTGGCAAAGTTGGGGCTCAATAGCTAGGTGATCAATGTGTGTTCTACCAAGAAAGCCGGCAACTGAGGATGGCTGAAAAACAAGAGAGGCATTGCCAACCAACCACCGACTTCTGGAGTAGAGAGCAGGACTTCAGAAGAGGAAGAAGCTACAGATGACAATGAGGTTAAAACATGAGTAAACTGTGCTGGGAGAGAAAAAATAGAAAAGGCAAAGTCCTGTATCAAAACTGACCTCGTTCTCAGAACACATACTTGGTAGAGTAGCAAGATGCCCAAAGTGCCTTCCCACTTTTCATATTCCTGTGCTTAAATATTAGAAGGTAGAGCCTTTAGGAGGTGATTAGAGGTTCCACCCCTAATATTTAAATGACGGAGTCCTCTGAACAGGACTAATTCGCAGGAGTCTCAGTAGGCTAGTAAATGACATGTAGTCAGGGCTTCTGGGCGTCTTCACATCAGGAATGGTTGTCAGAGAGCCAGACACCTTGTCATTAGAGGGATGGAGCTTTAGGACCCCTCCTGACCTCAAGAGAAGTTTGATGTTGAACTGACTAATAGCTAATCTATTAACCGATAGTATTTAAAAGGATGGGATTTAGTTTACAAAAGCTAAAAAGAAAAAAAAAACAGGTTCCTGCAGTATGGCACACCCTCAAAGGGTATGGCAGCCCCATACCCTTCTCACATGCCCTGCCCTGAGAGCGCTCTTGCCCCTTCTGTTCCTCTGCCTGGCATTACATCCACATGTCCTTCTTAGTAAACGGTTAAAGGAGGAGTGTTTCCCTGAGGTCTGAAGCTATGCTGACAAATTCATCAAATTTGTTGCTGAGAGGTGCCGACCCTAATTTATAGCTCGCAGGTTAGAAACACAGTTTACGTGTGAGAATTGCGACTGCTGTGCCTTCAAACTGTGGAATTCAGTGATGTCTCCAGGCAGACAGGCTGAGCCAAACTGAACTGTAAGGTGTCTGCATCCCGTCAGTGTCTGCAGAAGAAGTGAACATGTGGGGAATCATCCCAAACATGCTTCGGGGGCCAGAGGTGACACATTCAATATGGGAACTAAGAGTCCAAAATCACATTGAGTTGTTTCTTTCTAAGGCAGAGCAAAGAACTAGCTTGCCCCTTCCACCCCCTCAAGCAGGCACTGCCTGAGACGGTCCTCATCAGACACTGGTTCTTCAGTACCTTGATCTTGAACTTCCCCACATGCAAATCTATGAGAAAGAATTTTCTGTCTAAACTACCCAGCCTAGGTCATTTTGTTACAGTAAGCTAAACAGATTAAGACACAAAGTAACTCCTATTCCAGACCACCCATGCTACCTTGTTGCCATGTGAACCCATTCCAACAAAGGGATGCATGCAAGCCTGCTGGGGGTGGGGGTAAGGTGGGCTATGAAAGCAGCTAGTTGTTTCTACTTTTAATTTCCTGCCTCTGAGAGGACAGATATGCTTCTTAGAGAGATAGTGGCCCTGTAGGTAACAAGCATGAGACAAAGCTGGTATGTAAAGGCAGGAAGGAGAAAGGGGACACCAGGGTACGTGGCATTGTGGAGGGGGGTGGGGCTGGGCTGGCAGTTTTCTTATAGAAGTTTATACGGTTTTAGTTGGATGTTAGTTTTCCATTAGCCTTCATAACAAAAGGCCATATATTTAAGCAGATTAAGGCAACACAGAGTTTACAGTGTCTAATGTTGAGTCTCACCAAGGAGCCTCACAAGTGAAGCCATGTGCGTTCTTTCTCAGTTTCCTAATTGCGTGAACATTCCACTCAAACCCATGGCCCTCTGCTCCAAACCACCAGCCAGTGCACATGTGTCTCTCTCTGAAGAGTCTTCCACACTCACATCCCCTCTCTCCAGCTCTCCTGTCTCCCTCTTCCCATCACATAGACAGTACAGGGTCATATCCCTCCTCGGGGTCAACTGTTATACCACCTTATCCATCCACAACCATAATTACTCTTTTCCACATAGCGCAGTATGCTCCAAAGATTAAAACACGAATATACTGAAGAGATTATTATTATTCTGCTAACCATACATATACACAACAAACAAATCCCACTAATAATTTGAGACAGAAATCACATAATTATAATTAAAATTTTAAATTCAATATTAAAAATGGTTATGATTCTTTAAAAAAGCTTAAAACACAGTGAAGCAGGAAGGCTGTGTTAATTTGAATGAGAAAGGCCCCCAGTAGGCTGATATATTTGAATGTTCAGTCTCCAGTTGGTGAACTGTTTAGGAAGGATTAGGAGGTGTGGCCTTGTTGGAGGAGGTGTGTCACTGAGGATGGGCTCTGAGGTTTCAAAAGCCCACACCAGGCCACTTCTCACTCTCTCTACTTCCTGCCTGTGGAACAGGATGTAAGCTCTAAGCTACTGCTCCAGCACTATGCCTCCCTGCCTGCCACCATTCTCCCCACCATGACGGTCATAGACTAACTCTCCGAAACCATAAACAAGCCCCAAGTCCAATTCTTTCTTTGATAATCTACCTTAGCTGTGGTGTCTCTTCACAGCAATAGAACAGTAACGAAGACAGCTATCTTGAGATTTTCATGAATGAGATAAATCATTCTGATAGTAGATGAGACTGAACCAAATCTGCTGATTCGAGAGAATGTTGTGTGAGCTCTCACTGAAAGGTCTTGCACATCACCCCTTCCCAGCTTAGCCACGTTGAGGCTTCTTCACCGTGTGTCTGTCTGAGCTGAGCATCCTCTTCCAATATATACAAGGTCAAGCAGGGCATGCAGGCCTAGCACTCAAGAGGCTGCCATGAGCTTACGTCCAGTCTGGGCTACATAGTGAGTACCAGACTACACTGTGAGACCCAGTCTCAAACTCATCACTATACCCTCCCCTCAAAAATAAAAAGTTATATAGGGCCTTGAACATGTTTCACTAATTTTTTTTTCAATGTAGTTTTGCAACTTCAAAACCGGAGCTGGCCCTCTATGCCAGGGGTTCTGTATCTGAGTGTTCAACTCACGGTCAAACAAAAACATGAAGAAAAATATCACCCATGCTGAACATGTAAACACTTTTTCTGTTGGTATCACCCCCTAAACAATGCGGCGTGACAATGACTGACAGAGCACGTGCGTTTTAACAGGAACTGCACGTGACCAGAGATGACGTGAAGGACACAGTGTGAGGCGAGTACTTCCTAGACAAAGAGACTTGAGCAGCCACATATTTGGCTCCTCAGGAGGCCCTGGGCCCAGCACCTGCAGCTAGAGCTGAGCAGCTACACTTTATTTAGTAACCCTAATAAGATGGTTCACCTTGCTAATTAAAGGCCGCAGCTGTGCTTCTTAACCAGGTCTCTGTAGACACAGGCCCTTGGTATAAACAGAAAGGGGATGGAGAGTCCTTAGGCTCCAACCCCTCATGGACGGTGAGGCTTTGTGGATTTGAAACAAAGATCTCCAGGATCTTGGCAGTATCTACAAACTCCTTGGTTCCTCAGTTCTGGTCTTCATGTCTTCCCGGTGTGGAATTCACCTCTCTCCAGGACTTCAGGCTGAGCATGCTAGACAGGCAAGGCAGCTCTGGGCCCTGCTGGGTGGAGGGAGCCCAGGTCAGGATCACTCTGTACCAAATGCTAAATGCACACAGATTGTTCCCTGTGGGGTCCTGGCATGGGATGCTGACACTGACCTATGAAATGTTACGTGTGATACTTCCTGTTACTCAGAGCAACCAGCCACAGGCCACAGGCTTTGTTCCAAGAAAGAATCAGATGAATGAATAATGCAGAGGCTCATTTTTCCAAATGAATAATAAAATAGTTCATACGCAAGCTTTTGAGCCCTCCTCCAAATGATAAATATCCCATTACATCAGCAGAGATGAGAATCAGACTGCTCAACCAGGTGAAGCAATTTAATCGGGCTCTTTCCCATCCTGTTTTCTTGGCGTCTTAACTTCTTTGAAATTGCTTTGAGAAAAATTAATCTAAAGACAACTTTGAAAGTAGAAAAGACAGAAGTAAAACGTGGATCTTGCAGAGAATCTAGGAAAACTTGGCTCTGAGCAGTGCTCCGTGAGATTCCACCCTGACTAAGCCTGGGGAGAAGAAACTTTTTCGATGTAACACTTTTGATGCATGAAATCACCCAAAGGGAAGAAGAGAAAGCATTACAGTGACTGTAGAGGAAGCAAGGCAGGCATGACCAGCAGGCTTAGCTCATCCCTTAGTTTGGGTTTGAATATACGATGTTCCCCAAGGGCTTATTCCCTGAAGGCAGGTCCCCAGAGTGGTGCTATTTGGAGTTTGTAGAGTATTAATGAAGTGAGGCCTTCGGGAGATCCTCAGGTCATTGCAGAATGCTCTCAAAGGGGATGAGAGATCCCTGGGTTTTTTTCTCTTCCACCTCTTCCTAACTGATGAAATAGTGGCTTGCTCCACGATGTACACCAATTGGGAGGTGGTACCCAGCCAGAGGCCCATGCAATGAGCTCAAATAACCATGATCTGCAAACGCTGAGCCAAAACAAGTCTTTTCTCTTTATAAATTAATTGTCTCAAGTATTTCATTATAGCAGTGGTAAGTTAATATGTCCTTTATTTAAGAGATCAGCCTAATAAGAACAGATGGATCAGAGTGAAGAAGAGAGAGAAGACAGCGTTAATTACAGACCTCGGCAGTCAAGGTGAAGAGATAAGAGAAAGCAGAGTAGATGAGAGGCGGAAGCACCCAAGCCAGCACTGGATGGGACAAATGAAGATACATTCAACCAGCGTGCTGTCCATGGTGCTCCAAGAGGTCAGCTCAGAGGAGCCCAGGAAGGCAGGGCATGCCTCAAAATGATGGAGACTTTGCCACTATCTGGATAAAAGACAGGAAGAAGGAGCCTGACAGGTGACCACAGACACAGAAAACATCAGAGAGACCAAATGTGAACAATTATCCTTTATTCCTTTGGTAGGACACAAGTCTCAGCAAGATTAATTGCTAAAGCAACAAAATACCCCAACGCTATGCAGTACAGAAGGCCAACATCCAAAAAGAAAAGTGAGTAACACCCAGTGCTGTGGCAGTAGCTACGCTTCAACCTCAGCACCAGGCCAACACGGTGGCCTAGGAATTCACTGGTTATTTTCATCATCCTCAGCAGACATCCTACTGCACGGTGTAGTTTTAATTAGCCAAAAATTTTTTAAAAAGATTATGAATGGCACAGGGAAACAATATGACTCTGTCCCAATAACTTCATCACAAATTGATAATACTAATTGAAAATGTAGTTAAGGCAAGGTATAGCAGTACAGACCTGAAATTCACGTATGCATGTGTATATATAATATGCGTTATGTATCTGTATATATATACTATATTCATTTACATATATATATTGCATTGTGTACACACACAGTAGTAGAGCACTTGCCTAGCACATAAAAGTGAGTGGAAGCACTGCCTTGAACACCTCTCACTTCACCTCAGTCACACAGCTCTGTGCCCAGAGAACTCTCTTGTGTTCACAAGGCTCACCTGGGAGCTGTCTTAGCTCACCATCACAAAAGACACATGTGTCTTGCCCATGAAGAGCTCAAACTTGAAGGTATAATTCTACTGAATATGTATTGTCTCCGCCCTTCATAAGGTCAATTATGGCATCCAATAATGGTGAGCAATCTGTATTCTTTTACCTTATGGTGATAACTCTGTTTACTCATTTGCATCAAGGAGTGCTGTTTGCTCCACATAATCTAAACTGAAAGCATTACATCAAATGCACCCCGAGGCTCCCATTGAACCCTGGAGGGGAAGCCTCCCAGACCCCAGCTAGAGAATACAGCTTTCTCTGGTCCAGAGCTGATGCTATGGTACATCAGCTCCCCCAGCAGTCCCACATCACCAAGCTTTACCCTCAGCCCTTAGGGGCTCACTTTCTTTTTCCTGCAAGATTTTGTGGGAGGGTAGCCAGCAGGAGGCTGCCTGAGCAGCTACACACACACACACACACACACACACACACACCTCACAGAGGACAACACCAAGACGACAGGGAAGCAGGCAGAGAATATACATAGCTAATAACTGAGGATACCTGTGTGTGACAAGAGATTTAAGGACAACTAGACATCAGGCTGCCTGGCACTGAAGGCGCCATCCCCTGTACAGAGCAGAGTCCCGACCTACCTGCATCCTGAGGGCTCCCTCAAAGGTCTCTAACCCTCACCCGGTCCTGGGAGGCTGGCTCAGGAAAGTGCTTTAAAAACAATCACAAATATCATTCTGCACAGGATTGATTTAAAACTTTTCTTCTAGATAAATGAGCTCTGGAGTACGAAATATTGGTCTTTCTGTGCCTGTGATGTTTTCTGTCTTGTCTAACTAATCTGCTTTTCTAGGCAACCCTAATTCCATTCCAAGCCAGAACCAGAGAAACAGCACACAGTTCATTTAGAAAGAGGTGCAAACGACCACTCACAGCCACCTTCTTCTTCAGTAGCGCTGAGTCCTGTACTCTCCTGTCTCTAACAAAGGAGCAGGCAAGGGCGGGGGGTGGACACTGGGAATCTCAAGCCGGCTATGGTTTTAAGAGAGAGGGAACTGTGTTCATGTACTGATTCCATGGCCTCTGAGTCTGGAGGGCCGACCTACTACTTTGAAAGTACTGGGCTTGCATGCTTGCATGTGCCTAGGAAGGAGAAGATGGTGGGACATGGGTCACCTGCAGGTTGCATCCGCTTGACTCTGCTGATCAGTAAAGGAATGACACTGTACCACAGTGACAACCCTGACCACTTTATGTCCTAGGATGGAGGGAGGGTTGGAGGGAGGGAGGAGGGTGGCTACTTTCCAGGATGCGGAACTGCCCACGTATCAAAGTCTCCTTTTGTTAGTATTTGCATTTGTTTTATTTTACTTCTGTTACTGTTGGGAGCAATTTCATCTTTAAAACACAGGTTGCATTTCTCATATTTGAAGGTCTATAGCTGATATCTTCACATAACACTCAAAGCAAAACCCCAGAGCAGTAGTGGTCAAAGGAAAAGCAGTCACTGTTGTTAAGGGGGCCGCTTGTTTGTTTCCTGGCTGCCCGGTAGCTCAGACCCGAAATAATCACACAGAAACTATATTATTTACAACACTGCCTGGCCCATTAGCTCTAGCTTCTTATTGGCTAACACTTATATCTTAATTTAGCCCATATCTAGTAATCTGTGTATCATCACGTGGCTGTGACTTATTGGGTAAAGTTCCCAGCACCTGTCTCCGGCAGGGCTACATGCTTCTCCCAGCATTCAGTTTAGTTTTCCCTGCCTACCTAAGTTCTGCCCTATCAACAGGCCAAGGCAGTTTCTTTATTCACCAATGGTATTCACAGCATACAGAGGGGAATCCCACATCAAGTCACATCCAGAAAAGTACCAGGAAGGAGGATTTAGAGCCGGAGAGAGCTGACCAGACCAGCAGACAGCCTGTGGTATGTGGAGGTGAGGGGTCAGGGACACTGAGAGGAACAAGAAGAGTGATACTAAAGGGAGCCAAGCCACAGATCCTGCAAGGAGCACGCTGTCTGGCTCCCTGTCCTTCTAAACTCATGGGAGGTCACCTACCACACGGAAGACCACACACATCTCGGTCTACTTATTATGCCGATGCCACCATCCTCAGCCTTCCCTAGCACACTGCTGCAGGGCAGAGAGTGTGGCCCCAGCATTTCAACCTAGGTGGAACAACTTCACAACTATGTCCTAAAGGTGGCAAAAGAACTGGGGTCCACAGGTCAATATGAACCTCACCTCTTTTCTGAGAGATTAAAAACATTCATTGCTTTAACTGGGATGTAAGCAATGGGCCTCTGGCCTTGGTAGGGAAGCACAATAAATCCTGACTGCAGAGCAGACTCTTCAACACACCCAACAAACCTCATGGGGCCTGGAGGGACCAGCCAGCTTTGCCCCACAACAACATCAACACAAAGCAGAGCCATGCCCACTAGGTCTGTGTCAAGTTGGGGGTTTCCCACCACCTCTTTACATTATGTGGGTAATAAGTACTCAAGGAAGGAAACAGAAAACACAAAAAGAGAATACGGTAAATAAAATGCATCTTTATACAGCAATAAACAGTTAATATTTTGTCATGTTTTCATTCAAGCATTTGTTTGGCATGTGTTTATATATGATATGCATACCTGTACATACATATGCTCCTGTATGTGGGCACAGGTATGTGTATGATGGAACATGGGGTGGGAGCAGCTGATATTTGGTATCTTCCTTAATTGCTTTTCACTTTATTGAGGCAGGATCCATAACTGGACCCAGAGCTTGCCTACTCTGACTAGTCTACCTAGCTGCCTTGCCCTGGGGATCCCCTGAGTTCATCTTCCAAGTGCTGGGATTCAGGTGGCTGCCACACCTACTGGCTTTTACCTGGGTTCTGGGGCTCCAAACTCTGATCCTAATACTGACTCAGCAAGCGTTTCTACTGAGCCATCTCTGCAGCCCCTCCAATTCATCTTTTACGTATCTCTATATTGTCACAATTAGCAGGAATTATGTTATGTGCATCTAAAAGAACGTAATGACTTGCCTAGACAGCCAAACAGCATTTGAAAACTTGATTTTCATGGCCGTGGCATCTGGGAATAGCATTTTATGATCACCCTGCTGCTGTGATATTTCAAGTTGTGTGCCATTTTCAACTAAGATAAATAAAGCAGGTGAATATCTTGTGGTCTCTGGTTTCATGTAAACCCTTAGCGGGTGATGGGAGCAAAGGGTACAAGTATTTACTCTTTAGAAGGTTATGCCCATCAACCTTTCCTCCAGTTGTCTGGAAATGCATTTGTTCTTCAACACACACATCCATCATGAGAGCAGATCTTAAGTTTCCTTACCAGTTTGTGGACCTTTCAAAGGCCTGCCCTGCCAAAGAGTGTTTTTAATTTGCCTTTCTATGATCTCTTGTGAGGATCAGTGTATTCGGTTTGCTTTTGTATTTCTTCAGCAGCTCACTGACTGGAGACTGTCTGGACCCTTCCCATCTGATGCTAATGTTTCCTTATTGATTTATGACTGCTTTTAGTATAATAAGGATGGATTGGCAGGTAGATAGCGTGTGTCCTGATTTGCCAATTCTGTTGATGGTGTTTGACACATACAGTGCACTAATGGATATGTGGTCAATTGCATCCATCTTTCCCATATGATGCCCCCACCGCCAGTACAGTGTCGTTGTCCTTCATCATGGGATCAGTCCCAGGCCCAATGCTCGCTGTCAGAGTCTCAATTTCCTAGATTGGATATGGAGGATAATGAGAGAGCATTTACTACAGAGAGGTGGGAAATGGCAGGCAATCTCTGAGGTACTCCCAATGCTGCCTTCTGATATTCCACTCAGGGAGTACCAGAGTTATCATGCAGTAAGCTTAGAAGCAGATATTCCCTGGGGGGCACCTAAAGATGGCACAGAAACACTCAGGGAAGTTGGACCAAGATCCCTGACCTGAGGAGGGGGTAAGTATGAGCAAATTGTAAAGACATAGATGCACGAAAATGTCATGGGTAAGCCCACCATTCTGTATTCTGTCTGCACTGACCTACAGAAACTCTGAAGAAGCAAACATTTGTTTTAGGTGGCTATGTTTAAGGGCCATTTGTTATACAGCAGGAGATAGCTAATACATACAGAGGTGCCTGTTTAATGGTTCAACTTGATGATGGCTCACATCTTATAATTTCTCAATGAGGTTATTGGAACATTAAATGCCTTTTCAAGTTATGAGGGTCTGGGGACATAAATACATTGTAAGTCTGGGGGCATCTATACATGAATGCATATAACAATGGCTATGATAGATTACAAACAAGAGACAATAGGTTGATAGCTTGTCACTCTGTCCATGAAAAAAATATGTAATCCTTTCCCACCTCTGAAACCGGGCTTGACTGTGGGACTTGCTTTGGCCAAGAGAGCAGTGTTGGGTCCCAGGGGCATGCAAAATAATGGGGAACAGATTGCTGAAGCCTAGGAACCAGAAGCAAACTTTATTCCAAATCACCACAGGACACAAAAAGTTTCCAGTGCACTGGGCCCACAGGTCAGAGTTCGCACATCTGACAATGGAAGCCAGTTTTGAGCCTATTTATTTATTTACTTATTGTAGCTTTGGAGCCTATCCTGAAACTAGCTCTTGTAGATCAGGCTGGCCTTGAACTCACAGAGATCCGCCTGCCTCTGCCTTCTGGGATTAAAGGCGTGCACCACCACAGCCCAGCTTGAGCCTCTTCTTACAGGAAAATCAAGCATCAGTTATGGGTCCAAGAGATTTTACAACCTTGAAGTCAGACTTAAAGTCATGTTACATTTTAAGTTTTACAGCTTTTGATTATAGGATATTAATTTAGGATGTTTGCAAAAACTTACGGCTGGCACAGCTGCTTTTGCTCTTCCTGAAAGCATGCAAGGCAGAGAGTAGAATCACATAGGGGGACAGTTAAAAATTAAGGGGATACCACACGGAGGGTCCCATAGAGGCAATAGTTAGAAGCTAACCTTTGTCCTCCATACCTGCCTAGCTGGGAACCTGTCTAGCTAGGAGGCAGGAAACAACTGTTAAAAGTTTACCTCTGTACACAGTAGCTGCCAGGATGTCTGCTCTTAATGTAAAAAGCGATTGTTAGAAGTTAACCTTTGGCTGCTGACAAAGCTGCTAGCTGTCAGTTCTCATCTCCCCAGGCTTATAATTTTATATTCCTATATTCCTGGACCCTTCAAGAAGTGTCAGGGATGATGCAGAAGCCTGCACACAGGAACTCCCCAGCATACAACTGTGTCGCTAGCATGGGAAGGAACCAGAACTAAGCCAGCTAGGCAAGTATGGCGGACATATCAATTGGGGTCTCTATTCAGCCAACCAATTCAGATGCTCACTTTTCTAGGAAACACTGGCACAGATACTTCCACACATAGTCTGACCAGCCACTGGGGCTCCCCTTAACCCGGGCAAGTTAGCACATAATATTAGTCATTTCAGAACCTTAGGCTCCACACAAAAGGAGTGATTCTAAACCTACCTAAGCCCTGATAAAATTCCTCTAACTCTTCCACCCAACTGGAAGCTTCTAATCCCTTCCAGAAGTGACACACCTGCTCCTAGGACTCCTTCCCTGTGCAGCTTCTCCCAGCACAATGTCAAACAACCACAGCTACAAGTACACGTTAATACAAACAAAGCAAAACAAACTTCTCCGCAGAAGGTGGCATACCATTTAAAACAGCCTTTTTCTGGATCATACTTTTGTTCAGAGGAGGGCATCACCGACTCTTCGAGAAATCATCCTTTGACTTGATACAGTCACAGTGTGCTTTGTTTTGCTTTGCTTTTCCATAGACTCCATGATATTTTTTCCTCAGGTTTGTATTCTCCAAGGGAAGGAGAAGTAGCTGAGCACACAGCCTGTTCAGAGCTGACAAGTGTTGACCCCATAGGCATCCTACTTCTATTCAAGCGCGATCTCGGGTGCAGAGTTACACGATTACAATGTCCAGTGTGGGTGCCTCTCCCCTGGATAGCTGCAAGGGATACGGGCTGATTCTGTTCCAGTATATTCAATGACCCACCAAGGAACTATAAATGTCACCATGGCACACCAAAGCACTTCTATAAGCCTTCCAGACCCAGTCCCTCTGGTCAACCCAGCCTTTCCTTAAGAACAGTCTCACAACAGAGAGAGATGGCATGGGAGAGGCTAAAAATTTGGCCATAGGCTGCAGCGGTGTGTGTGCTACATAATTTCTCGTGTGACATGGTGGTGGGACAACATGGCTATCTTGTTCTGGGGGCTGGACTCTCCCTTCCGAGTTGATGTGAACTGGGCTAGTTCCACCAGCTTATAAAATATCTCTTGTCATCACCATGAGTACATGCTATCTCAGAATCATATTACAAGCTTGACAGCTTGCTGTGCATGGATTTCAACAGCTGAAGAGCTCTGACCTCTGAACTGCTCCCCAACCACACTAGCATTTAGTAAAGCTAAGTATTTTAATAGGCAGCCTAAAGCCAAGAGGGAGTAGAGCCAGAGTTTGCCCAGGGCCTTGGCCTGCAGCCCAGGGTCATTACCCATTCTCTGTGTGAAGAATCTACCTTGCGCACAGGATCCTTCTGTGAACGCTATTCACAATTCAATCATGACTTTACTCGGTAGGTCAGTGCTTTCTGTTACAAAAACCTCTCCCCGCAAGCTATGTTGATATTGTCACACCTTATTAAGAGATGAGAAAGGAGCCGGGCGTGGTGATGCACACCTTTAATCCCAGGACTCAGGAGGCAGAAGCAGGCAGATCTCTGTGAGTTCGAGGCCAGCCTGGTCTACAAAGTTCCAGAACCGCCAGGGCTACACAGAGAAACCCCGTCTTGAAAAGCAAAAACAAACAAAAAACAAAACCAAAGAGAGAGAGAGAGAGAGAGAGAGAGAGAGAGAGAGAGAGAGAGAGGAGATGGGATCCATTTTTATCATCTACACCAATATATAAATACCTGAGGGCAATCATTTCAGACTCAACACTTAAATTTTAAAATATGAAGCAATACACATGTCAGAAATCATTCCTGGGGCTGGAGAGATGGCTCAGGGGTTAAGAGCACTGACTGCTCTTCCAGAGGTCCTGAGTTCAATTCCCAGCAATCACACGATGGCTCACAGCCATCTATAATGAGATCTGGTGCACTCTTCTAGCCTGCAGGCATACATGGAAGGAATGTTGTATACATAATAAATAAATTAATCTTAAAAAAAAAGAAATAATTCCTAAGCAATGGTTTGGCCAGGGTCAGCCCAGGCTTTAGCAGTTACAAAGAGATGGGGACACCTCTACTCTCCCGTTCCAACTTTCAACTGAAAAACCATCAACTCTAGCTCACCACCACAGAGGAAAATAACACGCAGGTCTTTCATACTTTACCAATTAATAAGTGCTTGTTGGCAAAGGTCACCTGCAGGTCAATCTTCGCCAAACTGTCACCTGGCAAGACAGTGTGCTCCCCAGCTTTATACTGTCTAGGATCCCCGGCTGGCATGCACTGAATAGGCACTTGTCAAGTTACAACTCTCTCTCCAGCCTTGCTTCCTGCAGATGGGAGAGTCTCGAGGCAGTAACTGTGGTGTCGACACTAGACTGACAGCAGGAAATCTACGTTACCACTGCCCCAGGTGTTGGACAAGCCTGTTGCAACGCTCTGCAACTGTGTCACCTTGCTCAGTGCGGTCACTTTGATCAGCATGTTGTCACGGAGAATTTTCCTGGCTATCCTTTACTTCATTTCTCAAAGGCCAAGTTCATTTAAATCTTCAGCCATAAAACCTTTTCATCCGGATAGAATTGTTCAGGGTGTGCTCTGAAACGATGCCTGTATCATGGCTGGTAAGTAAGGAAATGTGAGCGGATTCAAAAATAAATGTTTTTGTTTATTAAATTTGTTCCGTAGCCGTATATAATGCTTTCTTATTACTCTCTCCTCTTACTTTCTCTTATCTCCCATTCCAACCTCCCCAGCCACCACCATCCCCATTCTCACGTTCCTGAGTCTTTTTATAACTGGAAACTTCCATGTGAACACAGGTTTGGAACTCTCCACCAAAGCCTAGACATCCCCATTTGCCCTCTCCTCAGCCTGGTCTGCACCCTCTATCTCTATCCCTAGCATGAGAGAGCCTCTGAGGGCTCTCAGCACCTCACAGAAATAGCATCTCAAAATATGCGTCCTTTGTGACTGGCTTATTTCACTCAGCCCACTGTCTTCAGGAGCCATTCATGTCATCCTGCGTCAAAAGCCCTTTCTCTTTATGGACGAATAATAATCTATCACACAAAGCTAGTATATTTTGCTTCCATAAGCACTTCAGACTGCTGGAGGCAACAGAGCTGTGTGGATGAGCGAACAAGTATCTCCAGCCCCTGCTCCAGCTCTTTCCTGTAGAAACGGAGAAGGCAATACTGCCAAAGCATGCAGTCACTGTCTGCTCCTCACGAAGAGTCAACAACCTCTTCTTTATTAGACGTTTTTAAGGAGAAGACTGGATTCGTCAAGAGGAAATGATGGCCAAGTAATTAATGTGCTTGGAGCCACCAAGTATTCTGACATCTTGGTGACAAAGCAGCCCCTCTCTGGGCATGACCCCTGCAGTCCCTAGTATATGTGAGCCAGGCAAGCAGGATGCTGCAACTTACGTAGAAAAATAGGCATCCCAACCACAAAAAATCCTTCACATTATAATTATAACAGGAACGTGTGTCTCTAAACTCCGTGGCTTCTGGTCCTGTTGAAGTGTTTTTCAGTACAATGAAGAGTGGGAAATTCTGGTAATAAGTGATTACTTGGCCCTCTATCCCCCTTCTCCCTCATGAAATCACAGAGATAATAGATTCACAAGGCCAAAGAAACAAAGCAATCATGGGCAGGGGAATCCAACTGCTTTTTGGATGCCTAAGCACGGATGCAATATCTGGGATGGGTGGTGCACGTGGAGGAGGCACTGAGGAGGCTTAGCTCAACTCCCTCAAAGAATAGGAGGTTATGTGTTAGACCCGTAGGGTATCTAGAAGGCAGGCTGCAGAAATGCCCACTGGTCCATCCTACGAATCCATATGACCATATCTTGTTCTAATAAACACCAAAGATCAGCTTTTAGAGACACAACCAGGGAAGAGCGGGGCCAAGGCTGAGATGAGGGCTAGGCACAAGGACTCTTCTCAAGGCTCCAGGGGTCTACTTAAGATCACCCTTAAACTAGGTAAATGACCACAAAACCATATGATTCACTAAAACCATCATGCCAGGCATTTACAGAGGGATAACAGCAAGATTTTCAGATTATAACTCATCGAGATAAAAGCAAAGGGATGCCAGAACTAAAACCAGCTAGCCAGGTTCGGATGCTACCCCTACTTAAATGTAATTCAAGACCAAGATATGACCAGTTTTAAGTTTTAAAATGAATGGCCACCACTGGGCATGGCATTTATACTCAGGCACACAAACAGAATGATTGGAAACATGGACTCAATGTCTGTACACCTGTATTCTCTAAAGCACTGTGCACAATCGCTGAAACGTGAAAACAACCCAAGCATCAGTCAGGGGTTGAGTGCACAAGCAAACGTATACAAATACAAAGAACATAATGTGGCCTTAAAGAAGAAAGGAAATCTGACACGTTATACATAGACAAACCTTGAGGACCATCTCAGTCCAGTTCCTGCTGCCATAGAAATACCCTAGATGAGGTAATTTACAAAGAAAGGAGGTTGAACCCCTATAGTTTGGGAGCCTTGGAAGTCCAAGAACATTGCATTGGCCTGCAGTTAAGGACTTTGTCTACATTATCCCATCGAAGAATGTGAGCTGGCAAGAGAGCAGTAGACAGTGCAAGCAGGGGAAGGCCAAATTCGCTTCTGGTGGTGATCAACCTACTCCTGCAATAACACCAGTAACCTATCTGCTCGTAACAGTACTGCATGGGGGATGGCGTTTATCAGACATGAATCTTGGGGGCATTTTCAAGGCCAATGAATGCTAAGTGAAATAAGCCAGTCACAAAAGGACAAACAGCATATGGTCATACTACTAGGGTTGCCTCAAGCCACCAAATTCCTACAGACAGGGAGGGGTATGGCAGTTGTGTGGCAAGGAGTAGGAGATAGGGGAGATAGTGTTCAATGGTTAAAAGGGTTTCTGTGCTCTGGAGATGGGTGGTGGAAACGCCACTGAACATACATTCAGAAGTTTCTAGGAGAGTCAATTTTGAATATTTACCATGATGTAAAATTAATTATAAATGCTTTTTTAAAAAAATTATCTTAATTTACAAAAGAATACAAGAACACAGAACTCTCAGGAATGGGTAAGTGTCCCCAAGGCGTGGGCTGGAGTGGGCCTTCATCTCCAGCCTCTCATCGCCATTTGATTTGAACTGTGTTGTGTTTGCAGTGGATTTTTAAGTATTAATTTTAGAACACAATAGAGAACAGAAGAGATGAAAAGAAAAGGAAGGCATAAAAGCTGCACACCAATAAGCCACTTGTCAATCACGGGCCAGATCCGAGCAGGGATTATCAGAGCAGAAGGCTCTGAGTTGAAGCAAGTGCCGGGCCAAACTCATCTCATTTTCTCTTTTAATAAGGTTACAAGATTGGCATATTAGAGGATTGCTAAGCAGATGAGGACCTTTATTTCAATATGATGTTAACACTGTCTTTCATGTGCCCTGGGAAGACAGTGGTGATGGGGAGGGGTCGGCAGGCAGCACCGCTTGAGAGGCAGCAGGTGTGGTCTGTCAGAACACAGAGTTCAGGCCCAACCAAGTGACAGGGTCGGAGTGGGAAAGGGTTACAACATCAGGGTGAGACACCAAATTGCAATGAGATCACCTCAACAGACTGGAATGCTGACTTTCAAAATGAACAGCTGAATTTACCCATGACACAAATGTTCTGCATTTGGGTACCCAGTTTTTTAAATACCATAGCAGCCCGTAGTGGAAAGGGAGAAGGCACGGAGTTTTAAGGACATTCAGCTCCTCCTGGTGTAGTAAGCTGTACAGGTGGCAACCATCCCTTCCATAAAGCAGTGGGTCTGTCCAATGTCCAACAACACTGCCCCCTCCCCCTCCTCAGTGCCGGTACCACCTCCAAAGGGACAAGAAGCTACCAGAGAAGAGCTGGGAGATATGAGCCTTCTAATCACAAGCAGATATGTGGCGAGGGAGGGATGAAGTGTCCCCTCAATTGATAGGACTTTAATGCTGAAAGGGATATAAATGAATTTGCCATCTCTGTGGGATGAACTAGGGTAACTGAGTCACTGGGAAACTTGTTTGACTCAAGTTACAACTGCCTGACAGTTTTGCAACATGCTAAAACCCATCCGTGGCTCAGACCAGAATCCACGAGACTTCACTGGCTGTTCCGCTTAAACAAAGCACAGATGCACTCTAATACTTACAGCTGAACAGTAAGAGCAGTCATGAGAATAACAACTTACATTTGTTAAGCTGTGGGTTTTGAAATGCTGGGGCTAGAACCCAGGCCTGGAGCATTGCCCTTTGACCTGAACTTACATCCCCTGTTGCTTCTTCCATTCTTACTTTGTTACCTCAGTTGGACCGTTCCAGGGGCCCTGAAGATGCTTCTCTGTGGGGCTCTGATTCTATCAGTCCACCATCAGCCTAGCCCAGGATCAAACTCACGAAGCTCTTTAATGTGGATGGCGATTTCTTCTCCATAGCAGTTGTATTTAAAACTTTAAAAGGCTTTACATCCTGCCGGGCGGTGGTGGCACACGCCTTTAATCCCAGCACTTGGGAGGCAGAGGCTGGCAGATCTCTGTGAGTTTGAGACCAGCCTGGTCTACAAGAGCTAGTTCCAGGACAAGCTCCAAAGCTACAGAGAAACCTGTCTCCAAACACACACACACACACACACACACACACACAAAGGCTTTACATCCAGAAGTAAAATTTATCAATGTATAGTAAAATGTAATTGCCTTCAAGAGGTGCAGTGCTACATACAGCCTCGTGGGAAGAATGAATTGTGGTGTTCCTACAGCATTAGCACACTAGAGTAAATGACGCTAGCAAGAACGTGCAATGTATCACAGAACAGCTGAAAGGATGACTTAAATACCTTCACTATCAAGAAATGATAAAAGTTTGAGGTGATGGATATGCTAATTGCTCCGATTTTATAATTACAAAATGCATACATGAATCAAAATATCACATTGTATCCCATGAATATGCACAATTATTATATGTCAAGAATAAAAAGACCAAAATCAAACAAATGAAAACTAATTGCCTATCATTAACATCTAATCGGTGGGACTATCTAGCAGGTTTCTCAAGTGCTGTGACTCCATTTCAGATTCAGTGAGTTTCTGCTTAAGTAAATAGAGTGTTCCTTCAGTCTGCTGCATAGTATCTGGGATATCTGATAGCCTGGGCCAGGCCTGGCTCTGCTGGATACCTGTGCAACAAATATTTACTGAATATCAGTTGTGTACAGGCACTGCTCTATATGTGATCAGGGAGGGCAGTAACCTCCTTAGGCAAGAAATGTCTGGCTTAAGGATTAGGAAAATTAAACCAACAACATGATGGAGCAAAGCAAGAGCAAACTGGGGAAAAGCCAGGGTGGGCATCTCCATCAACAGCCTAGAAGGCATGATGTCACATAGGAAGATGAGGGGGGAGATTGCAGTGAAAGCAAACAACCGGGTGGGAGCATGCTGAAGTCTGGCTTAAGTTTTCGCAGAGATTATGCAGACTTTCAAGGGAAGAGGGATGGCAGATGGGCAGAGAAGACTGCAAAGGGACAAACCGGTGACACTGCAAAAGCCCCAGGGGAGAGCCCAAGGGAGCATGTTGTGTCACACAGGTAAGAACCCAAAGGAGGCTGACATGGCATGTTCATGAGAGCCCAGAGGATGATGCTATGATGCCTAGGTGACAGCCCAAAGGGAAGGTTGCTGTGATACCCAAGTGAGATTCCAGGGAGGATGCTATGCTATTTGGTAAGAGTACAGATAAAGATACGTCATCATCAGGTGAGAGAATCCAAAAGAGGATGCTGTGATACCCATCTAGGTAAGATTAGAGATGAAGATATGTAGTCCTTGGGTGAGAGAATCCAGGAGAGGATGCTGTGATACCCATCTAGGTAAGAGTACAGATGAAGACATGTGATCCTTGGGTGAGAGAATCTGGGAGAACATGCCATGATAGATACCCGGGTGAGGTCCTAGAAGACAATGCCACACCCTCAGGTGTGAGCCCAAGTGTGGTGTTGCTATTTATTCCATATTTTACATGATCTTTGCTGACTTGAATCAGAGCATCTCCGGTCTTCATCCACAAGTCCCTCACAACACTTAGCCGGTTAATATCCTCTCACGGGCAAAGACTGGCTTTCCAGGCTAACTGGTTGCTTTCTTTCCATGCCTAGAAGGCCTGAGTTTATGACCTGTTTATTGCTAGGAGGTGCTGGAGTATAGGTGGTAGGAAGTTGACATCAGTCACAGTCCTAGTTATGCTGCCTTTACGAGCCATCACTCAAGTTGGGGTGGGCTTTTGTCTGTGTTACAGCTGCTCAGGCTGGCCTTCCTAATGCAGGGGAGGCTGCTGTGACATCCTGGGGTTGCCCATGCTACTGTAGACTCAGTTCACTAAACTGAGTTTGGATCAAATAGTTTCTTTGGTTACTTTGAGACTGTACATTTCTGAGCCTCTACCCTGAAATCCTTATGTGATTCTGAGTAAGGATTCTACAGCCCCCAAAGGAGACCTAGGAGGCAAGGATGGAGAGATGGGAGCAGCCTTGGGGGTATCCAGACAAACACAAGCAGAGCAGACAGACAGACGACACAAAAGGAGAAGGTGAGGGGCCTCTCAGGCATGGGAGTTTGGGCAGAGCAGCATCGCTCCTCTTTCCCCAGAGGCCCCAGGCAATGTTCTGACCATCGCTCCAACCCCAGAGTTAGTGAATGCAGCATCCTGACCATCTATTCATCTATTGCATAACACGGTAGATAATGGCAGAACATCCCTGTTACCTTCGGAGACAACATGTCCAGAATAAAGTATTATCCTGCTTTCTGGATGGCAGCTCAGTATAAATGTTAAAGAGCTACACACACATCACACACACATGTGCACACATGCATGCACATACACATGCACACACACATGCATACACACGCACACAGGATGTTCTCTGGAGACACAGTGTGAAGAGCAGATGGACAACAATGCAGGGCTGCAGGGTTTTGTGGTCGGTCTGTCGTAGTTAGAGAACCCTCCAAGGCTGGCAGAGGAATTCGAAGCACTCAGACTGCAAGGTGAAAGAATGACATCTTCCACTTCCATTACATCACCCCTCACAGGAGGGACACAGGACTTCATCCACAGACCAATTAAGACTTTCCATGGTACTGCAGGGCCATACGCTGGTCAGCCTCCTCCTCTAGACCTGCCTACTCTACATCCTCGGATGCGTCCTTCTTCTGCCATCCCACCCTAATTTAGGGAACCCACCCTCCCAGTGCCCTTCTTTTCTCTTGGCTGGATTAACTCCTCCCACCCATCACTCCTGGCTCTGGCTTTCCTCCTTGAAGCTCTTTCTAATTATCCCAACCTTCAGGTCATTTGTCTGCTTCCAGACATGGAACCCTTGCCTGGATATCCAGAAACAACATGGACTACTGACGGCCCCTAGCCTTGAGCACAGGCAACGTGTGCTACAGAGAACACCAGCTTCTACAGGTAAAAGCATCATGTGTGTGCTTGCAGATGGACCACCATGACCAAAGAAACCTGGGGAGGAAAGGGTTTATTCAGCTCACACTTCCACAGTACAGTTCACCACTGACAAAAGTCCGGATGGGAACTCAAGCAGGGCAGGAAGCTGGAGGCAGGAACTGATGCAGAAGCCGTGGAAGGGAGCTGCTTACTGGCTTGCTCCTTGTGCTTGCTCTTCCTGCTTTCTTATAGAACCCAGGACCAACAGCCCAGGTCTGGCACCACCCACAATGGGCTAGGCCCTCCCCCATTGATCACTAATTAAGAAAATATCCTGCAGCCTGATCTTTATGGAGGCGTTTTCTCAATTGAGGTTCCCTCCTTTTGGGTGATTCTAGCCTGTGTCAAGTTGACATAAAACTAGCCAAGACAGGCAGTGTCTCACACTCTGAAGCACCCTCTCACAATCCTGATGGATTGGGATGGCAGGGGCTAGCAGAAGGTTGAACTGTCTAAAGGTTACGATCTCCATTGAGGGCGATGAGAAGGCTCTGGAGAGGATTCCACTGCAGTAGGAATGCACTGTGCACCTCATGATAGTTAGGAGGTAGACAGAAATGCACTTTTCACCACAATCACAGGTCCTACTGTTCTCCAGCACAGCTGGTGACCACGGTGACAAACACATGGCATACTTTGCTGATGGTCCAAACACAGGTCCCCTGACTTTTATCAGTATGGACCCTGTGACATTTACCCCACCAATAAACATGGACACGGCTTTCCGACTACTCAGGCTTTTAAAAGCTAGTGAAGAAGGGCCAGTAGATGAAGATATGCACACATGAGACCCTTGTTTTGTACATTTCATCCTGAGTGCCACAAAAAAAAGAGAGAGAAAGAAAGAAAGAAAAAGAAAAGAAAAAAGTTTAGGGTGGTAAAAACTTTAAGTAAATTAAAATTTGTTTTAAAAACAAGTTTTTCTACTAGCCCAAAAGGCTTCCTTCAGGGGTTCCAGAGACACTGGCTGAAGTCTTAAAATTCCTCAGAAAAACTACCACCTCCATATTTTTTTACAGCTAGATTTCTTTAGCGTCGTATAAGTCATTTGCTCCTTCCCCAGAGTCGGGGTCTGCGAGAAGTCAAAGAGCTTACGCACTGGTTTTCAGCAGTGTGACTTCAATGTTATACTATACTCAAGAAGACTGTGAAAACTGAAGAATGGATTTCTTGAAATCACCTTTTAGAGTCTATGACAAGATCAATTGGTTGATGCAGAACCAAAGAAAAGCTTCCTAACACACCAGAGGAAAATCACAGCATACACATTTCCAAAGGAAGAATAAGGCAGAGGCCTCAGGATGGGTGGAGGTGCACCCCAGTACACCCCAGTGCACCCCAGGGCACCCTAGGGCATCCCAGGGCACTGCCATTACTATATGTGTACAGGACACGGAAAGTCTGGTCAGTGAATCCAGAAGATTCTGGGGCTGCTGTGCCCAATTCCAAGGGTCACAGGACACTTGTCAGCAGGTCAGCCACCAATTAGTCCCTACGGCCTTGCTTCTGGATCCTGTGCAAACTTTATCTCCCTGACCCTCCCTCTGAGTAGCCAGTTCTGTTCACCTCCAGCTACCCACCTCCACCGTGGCCAATACTGCTAGGCAACCATGTCACTTTTCTGATGCCCAAATGCACCTGAAAATTCTTTTTCAATCTTTCAGAAACTGCCAGACTTGCAATCAAGTAATGAGCATCCAAGGTCAGGTGACAGCCATGACTGTCCTGGACAGTGACCTTCCAGCAACTAGCTTTACCAGTGTGACAAAAGAGGGGACTTTGCCTTCGCGATGTCTGAGATGAGGGGCTACAGGGTACCTCAGTGTTACAGTGTCTGCCTAGAATGTTCCTGGCTCTGAGTTACAACCCTCACATGAATGCACATGAACACATACACACACAAGATAACCCCGAGAGTAAGCAATCCCCCCCTTTGGCTTCCTTTCTAGATGAATTTATTATTTAAATGCCAAAGAATGCCGGCAAGTCACAATTAAAAGCGCTCCGGGTTCACACACTGTCTGACAAATGCCTTGTCTTGTTTTACATGAGCAGATTCGCTGTTACAATCTCACACCTTTCTAGAGCAGCTCCTCCACTCACGGCCTCGTCAGAGCCTGTTAAACCCACCGCACATAGGAAATATCATTAAGTCAAAACTGCACTTCAGATCCACAGTCTCCAAAATGACCTGTGAAGCAACACAGTGAAACGCTGGCTGTCAGCCCTCACAATGGCATGGCTGACCAGGAGCTGCTGGGATAGACTATGCCATGTGCCACTTCCCAAGAGCAGAACAAAATTCAAAACTTAAAGTTCACCTCCTACCAAATGGATATAGAGTCTCATTGCCATCTTAAAGTTTGGAACAGTGCAGACCAGAGGTGGTGTGTACTGGGCCCTCTAACCGGGACGGTGCAGGCCAGAGGTGGTGTGTACTGGGCCGGCGAAGCGGACGGTGCAGGCCAGAGGTGGTGTGTACTGGGCCCGCAAACCGGGACGGTGCAGACCAGAGGTGGTGTGTACTGGGTCTGCGAACCAGGACAGTGCAGACCAGAGGTGGTGTGTACTGGGTCCGCGAACCAGGACAGTGCAGACCAGAGGTAGTGTGTACTGGGCCCGCGAACCAGGACAGTGCAGACCAGAGGTAGTGTGTACTGGGTTTGTGGCTCCCAGTGACCACACTTGCTGAAAATAATCAAAAGTGCGACACTGAGACTCTCTTGTCTACTCCTGAATTCATCTGGTAGAGCATGGCCTGATACAGTGTCTATCAGTGGGGTCCCACAGAACCCCAGAGGATTTATGGGAGAATTTTATGGCCCCACAGGGGTGAGTTGGTAGGTGGCAGGTTATATGGCCTGTGCCGTAGCTGCACATAGATCAACTCCATTTTCACATAACAAAGATACCTGGTGGGATCTCCCTGGGAGATGAAAAGGCTCCTTTGTCTACAGGAAAAAAACAAACAGCAAGCAAAACAATCTCTGCAAGACCATCTCCAGCTGTTAACACTGTGTACACTGATGGGAATGCCCCAAGAGGCATTTCTGAGGCCAGCCCAGGGACCCCTGGAGCTGCAGAGGTGGTTCAAAGCAGTGGGGGGGGGGAGGTCTCAAGGTGTAATATTCATATCTTAGAGCCTGAGCTGTGCCTGGGATGACAGAGGGGACCAGAAGGTTTAGGCTGAGCCTGGAAGCCAGGAACGTGGAAGTGCAGCCATGATGATCCCCTGCTGAGGAGGCAGTCTTTCACAAAAGGACAAAGAAATATTCCCGCACCACCATGAAGAGAGAAGGGGACAGGGAAAAGAGGAGATGGTATAGCAAGGAGGGCAGGAGCAGAGCAGGAGCAGAGAAAGGTGAGAGTGGGGGAGGGGTGGGAGCATCAGTGTGGGAGAAAGAAGGAGGTAAAGGGCCCGGAGCAGAGCAATGCAGCAAGAACAAAGAAGAAGCCACAGGAGAAATGGAAAGATGGACTGGCAGCTCCTTGGAACACAGGGAATCCAGGGCTCTGGCCACAGCCTTAGGAATGCACCTATGCCCACAGCAGGACAGGGACGGGAGCACCAGGGCCAATGCACAGACCAGACACACAAGGTTGAGGCACGTGACGGCAGGTGTCCAGCACAGAAGCTTGTGCTCTCTAAAAACGTGCATACGTCTGCAAGACGGTGTTCCCCCATTCTTTTTCTCCTCAGGGGCTTCTGGAAAATGTTATTAGCATGGCTCCATGTACCTTCCCTCACAGAGATTGGTGTGCGCAGCTCCAGCAGGTCTACCAGAAGCAGAAGGAGCAGGGCAGTGTGTGCAGCTAAGTTGTATGCGGGCAGGTGCATGGGATACTCTGTTCCAAGGACAAAGTTGATGGCCCTCAAACACAAGGCAAAGAGTCCAAGAGCATAAGAGACAGGTACAACCCAGAGGGCGATGCAGGGTAGACTCCTTGAAGGGCTAGGCCCAGACAGAGAAGCGCTGCCCACAGAGTGTTGCAGGGTGGGCTGCATCTACATAGTGTGTTCTTCTTGATCCTACTCTAGATTTTCTCAAGAGCTGCAAGCAGGGATTGCAGCCACTGACCTCAATATATTCATTTGACAGAACAAATCTCTCCTGACATTATTGACTGCCTCACCTTCTCCATCCCTTGGGGATGGCTCAACTGCTGGAGCCAGGTCCCTAATCTAATTCAACCAGTGTCAGCAGGAACAATTCAGGGGGAGGCGCAGGAGGCAGAACACAGCTTTGGAAAGACAGGTTTTAAAAATCTAAAGCTACTACCAAAAAGGGCACTAAACGATGAACTGTTTAGATAGGGCATCGAGGCTTCAGTAGATATATTGATAATATAATTCATATAATATAATTAATGATAACAGTTACAGCTACATTAAATTAAAATAGTAGATGTGTATATGAACCCTCCTTCCCTACTTTTCTTTGAAGATTTCAGAGATCTTGCATTTGATTGCCAGAAGGAGAACGGAAATGCAATTTAGCTCCTGAAGCTGAAGGTGGTCGCTGGCTGCTCACAGGCTTGCAGTGATTCCTGAGAGGTAGGTTAGGAAGGAGACAGAATGGACTGGAAATGTCTCTCTGTACTTACCAGGGTCCGTCCCACCCTCTATCTCCTACCCCAACACTTACACCCAGGAAAGGAGGAGCAACAGCCCACACACACACACACACACACACACACACACACAAACACACACACGTACACACTGTGTCAACACTGATTTCTTCAAGGCCACACCCCACTCAGGCCCTCCCCGCTTCCCCACCACCTCTGGCTACTTCTCTGCCTGGGGCAAGGTAACTTGTCTCTGCACAGTTGTGCTGAGCCCTCTTCTAGGGCTGAAATGAAAACGCCCATTTTCATGGAAAATCATAATACTTCCAACCAAACAAGGACTCAACTGAAGCAAGCGGGGAGGCATCACGTCAGGTGACACCCGAGTGTCAGGCAGCTTGGCCCATACCTCACACCTGTTAGAGTGGCCATTAAAGTCGTGGCTATGAGGGATGGATGGCAAGGGTGTCACAGAATGAAGTTCTCTCAGGAAAGTATGCTCTATAGCTCTTCCCAGAGAGACAAATCCCGTTCAGGAGGACGCTACTCTGTCCCCTGCAAAGTTCCCCACATACGTGTGCCCTGCCCAGCTGTCTCATAGATCCCAGACCAGTATGGTTCACATTTCCATATTCTTGCCTAGAAGATTTAGAGTATGTTTTACTGTGGAGTGTTAAGAATTAGGACATAAACCTTTTTGGTTTTGTTTTTTAAGAGAAGGTCTTACTATGTAGTCTAGATTGGTCTTGAACTAATGATCCACTTGACCCAGCCTCCAGAATGCTGAGATTAAAAGCGTAATTAAAGAACATTCTTTTTTTAAATTTTTTTTATTTTTTAACTTTATTTCATATGCATTGGTATAATGATGTCAGATTCTCTGGAACTGGAGTTACAGACAGCTGTGGGCTGCCATGTGGGTGCTGGGAATTGAACCCGGGTCCTCTGGAAGAGCAGTCAGTGCTCTTAACCACTAAGCCAGAAAACACAAGAGACAGAGAAATGAGTCCAGCGACACTAGGTTATGTCTCTGAGGACCAAGCCAGCTGTTGCTGACCCTGGCCTGCTGTGCACCTCTGCCAACATGCCTGGAATCTATACCATCATCTCCCAACAGAAAGAGTGTCCGGGCCACAGTCTCCCCTGTTTCGGTCTCAGAGATGCCCTGCCCTAGTGGTAGTATCTGAATTCTGTTCACATTACCATTCAAACAGAAACAAATGGCAGCGTCCATGCTACAAGTATGAGTCCAATGGCTTGAAAGCCAGAGAAGGGACCAGCGTGTGTGGGGAATTCAGTCAGTATGGAGGGTGCTCAAGGTGAAACCTTATCACTCTCTCTCATGTTTATAACTTACCTCTCTGTGCAGCTGGGCCCTGGGGGAGGGGGCATCTGTGATGCCTGGCTTGTGAGGACAGAAGGCAGCCCGAGAAACTGCAGCACTCTCGCAGAATAGCGGCCTAAGGCACTCTGCCAGGAGGCATGTTCATGGTGTGGTTTGAACCATGCATATTTGTATTTGTACAGATATTTCTATATTTGTAGTGGGCTGTTTGCTCAAGATAAATTAAGAAGCAGAACTAAGTCCAACACCATGTTGCCCCCCCCCAAAGACTCGCCAGCATCTGTTAGTACCTGTGACACTGCACTGTTAGTACCTGTGACACTGCACTGTTAGTACCTGTGACACTGCAGGTGGCACATGCCCAGGGCAGCTGCTATCACCGTTCTCAGAAGGACTTCAAACAAAGGGACATGTGCAGGAGTTCCCATGTCTTTACCTTCGCCAGCAGCGGGTTTTACTGTTCTTCTAGTCCTCTGGTATTTGGAGGCCAATGATAACAGTAGAGGCTAGCCTCTATGTAGTACCCACTGAGGCCTTACACAGATTAAGGTTTTTGTGCACAGCTCAGTCAGGAATGTCGACACCTACTTTATATATTAGAAAACTGAGGTTTGGAAAATTAAGGGAACATGACCAAACCGCAAGCAGAGGTGGCTGAGGATACGAATCAAGCCTGTATCCATCAAATTCTGAAGTTCAGAAGGTGCTGGAAAAACAGCCATCTTTATACATCTCTCAGCTTTAAATGCTGGTTAAGTTTTACTGAGATTCAAATCCCACTGCTTAACTTTACTATCCACTTAAATGTTTCTCCTTTTAAAAACTCCTCGTTTGCTATTTTTTTTTTACTGATTTTCTACTCATTATTCATTTTTTGTTATTGGTTTGTTAGACATTCTGTGAAGACTCGAATATGTTTCCTGTCTTGAGAAAGTTTTCCTCAGAGCATCCTATTGGCACTTAATTTTAGTGAAATAAATACCTCAATATGCTTTAATAGCTCGCTGCAACCATCTCCCTTTTACATATAAATATCTCCTTGATAGTTCTTTTTCCAATTTCTCCTGAGGCGGTCGTTCATTTTAGTGTCTGCTGCTTCCTAAGAAGATATGAGGGCATATTTTCAGAGAAAAACACTATTTCAGTGTGATTTTGTTTTAAAACACTGGAGCAGATAGATGCTCAGTGTGTGCATGTGTGCGTATGTCTGCGCATGTGCGTGTGTGTCTGTGACTGTGACTGCTTCTCCCTGCCCCACCCATCTTCTCAGTGTGGTTTCACTTTGTGCGGAGGAAGATGATTAAGATACGATCTTAATCACATTAGTCTTTTCCAAGAACAGGTTCTTGGACTCATGCATCAGTTCTTACTTTCTCTTCCCTGAGTGCTTCATCTCCAGGGGTCTCTTAACTCCTTCCTCATTTAGTTCTTGGATTAGACTATTGCTCTTTTCTAGTTCGTTTATGGTGTGCATTTTATTTTTAAAAAATGGTTTTCCTTTATTTATTATTTGTGGGTGTGGTGGTGGTGTGTGTGTGCGTGCACAGGCATGTACTACATTGGCACGCGTGAAAGTCAGAGGACGACTTTTGATTTTCTCTTTCCGCTATGGGATTCAGGGACTGCACTCAGGTTGGCAGCGTTGCACAGCCTCAGTGAGCCACTTCAGCCGCCCCCAAAATTGTTTGCTTCTTTGTTTGTTTTTGAGTAACAATAAAAGGACTAAAACTATAAATTTTCCTCTATGGATAGACATATGTAAGTATCTTTACATATATGTACACATGTATGTATGTGGTAATGTTATTTCTTGAAGAGCCTAACATCTAAACATTTATTTCTCCTGTGGCTTAAGCATTATTTTGGCCAAGTATCTGCTTCATTCATTCTGGTTAATTAACCAATCAATTAATTGTCCAAACCACCCCCTCCTAACTTTAGTTTTATGAAGTGATGCTCATGGATACACAATTCCACATTTTTAAATAAGCTGATGTTTCCCTTGAGTCCGAGGTTTTTTAATGATTCATCACTATTTGAATCCCATGTTGGTTAGAATGGACGATTAGTATGTAACTGCTAAATCATCCTCTAGTACTTACATCATCCCAGTAAGTCATGCATTTATTCACTTTGTTTCATGTTTTCCAAAAAGGACCAACTTTAAGACAGATGTGATCTTTTTCATTTCTTGCTGTTATTTTTAGGAGTGTTTATTTTCTGTGTTTTGTAGTGAATCCATTTTTTCTTCATTGCAGAATATATCTTTGTTAGCATAAAATAGCCTAACTTGTTCATTTTGGTGCCTCCTGTTTTGATTTAGTGCTGGTTTGTTTGTCCTTATATATCTTTGCTGGTTATTTTTAAACTTTCTTGGTTCCTTTGTTTTACCTATGTTGCTTTTTTAAAGGTCAGGGATAAATTCTATTTGAGCAAACCGCATGCAATAGAGAAGTACAGGGGCATCAGCTGCACCTTCCTGCCTTCCCTGTGTGAGAGTATGTTTGATGCACACTCCCGCATCTCCCTAGGATGTCCCTTACTGTGTCCAGGTGCCCTGCTTGCTGGGTCTGGGTATCGTGCTCTTCCTTAGCAATCTGAATTCAAGCTTCACCACTGAGATTCACTGGAGCTCTACTCCCATGCCTGTGTCAGAGGCTATGAGGATGAACAGGAAGGGGAAGAACTAAAACCTTCCAGTGAGTGGCAACTGGAGAAGGAGAACGAGGCTACAGAGCCCTAAATTAGAAACAAGAGGTGACACCAGCAGTTATAGAAGAGACAGAATTATCTACCAGCTGTAGGTGGGCTGTTGTACTGATACCACAACATCTCACCAAGACCCCTAGTTCTAACCAAAACACCCTCCATTTCCCTTTACCATAGGCTATTTAAATTTCTTCACAGTGGACAGACGGCTCTGTGACCATCGGTCTTCAATAGAGCCCTTTCCTTGGGCGAAACTGCAGGGCTTCTGTGCATGGCAGGCAAGCTGTAGCACACCCATCCACATAGATGTGCACACTCATCAAAGGCCGTGAAAAAGAATGCATCCAGTAGGGCCCAGGAGTCCATGCTGCATCCCGCCCAGCTGTCCATCAACAGCAGACCTAACAAGCGGACCTGGCTCATCAGCCCAGCAGAGCACTCTGCAGCGATGAGCACAAATGAGCCCCAACGATACAACACAGTAGCATGATGGTTCAGAAGACACCATTGATGATAATAAGCTAGGCGCTATGGAATACAGTGTGTATGATTCCCTGGCGACAAGTTTAAAACCAAGCACGATTAATACATGCTGCTAGAATCAAGAAGAGGCTTCCGGGAAACAGGTTCCAACATCTAGTTTTCTGGTCTGTGGGGGCTGGCTGCACAGAGGTTCACTTTGTAAAAACATATTAAGCTGTGCTCTCAAATATTTGTTCAGTTCTCTACATATCTGTTAGATTTCAACACAAAGTTTAAAAAAAAACAACAACTAAGGGCTAGGGAGAGAATCTGTTGCTAGGAGACAAAGAACCCAAGATTTGGGCTTTTGTTGTTAGTCCTTGGAGTTGGAGAAAGAAGACCGTGAGCTCTGTGGAAAATCTTCAGGGAATTTTCCCACCAAGTCTGGCTAGCTTATGGATTCCTATCACCCTACACCCATCAATCCACAGGCCCTGAGCCCACTGCATGTGCTAAGAAAGAGCTATTGCCACCCCAGAAGGGCCCTCCTGCAAGCCAAAGACACCACCAGGCAAGGAGCAATCTCCACCCAACTCTGCCCAGGGTTCCATCTGTATAAATTGATTGCAGCGCCTCCTGGTGGAAGAGGCAGGTACACCAGCAGTATGCCTGAGCATTCTCCAAATACAGAAGGGAGACAACAGACAAGGATCACACAGACAATTGTTTCGGCTTTTGAAAAACCACGCCTGATTCCTTCCAGGCTGCATCATCTAAGAGAAAAACAATACAAGCATTTGTCTGGAGTTCTAATTTCTTAATGGTCACAAGAAAATTGATGCTCAAAATTAATTTGTCCTCTGATCCAACATAGAAATCATTTGATTTCAACAGGTAAGCAGCATCAAAATTCATTACACATTGTATGTATTTTTAGCATACCCAGTCTTCGAAGTCTGCTAGGTGTTTGAAAGGTATGGCCCATCTCACTCCAGCCATATACGAAGACTCAACAAGCGAAGGCTGCAGCTTTTCCCCGATCTCCACACCCCAATATTGCCTCATTTCCTCTTACACTGTACCCCTACTGAGAAGTAGGAGGTTCTACTGTCCTCGATGCAGAGGTCTGGTCTAGTGAAAACATGCTAGAAATTCTGCCGAGCGAAGGCCACTCTTCCCACTGGGCTGGGAGTCCTGCAGTCGTGTGGAAGGAAGTGGCCTCCAGATGAAGGAGGTGGTGGGAGAAGCTGGGTTCTGTGGACGCTGCTGGAGCTTATACGTCAAGACAGCCTAACCCTAGGTTTAGACTTCACCTTTTCATTAAACAGATCTGGATTACACCGGTGTGACTTTAGATCAAAATAGACCTAACCAGCAAACCTTGTTGTTCAGATTGTCTCTGCTTTGTTTTCTTTTGTAATTTTAAAGTCTCATATTATAGTTGTATTATTCATATTGGTTCTAGTTACTAGTATAATTTCCATGACAAGTCTGAAGATATCTAAGACTAAAAATACTGTATCTCTTCTGAAGCCATAATTTCACTCTCAGGGGTTCAACCAAAGAAAATAACAAGATAAGTATCCAAAAATATACAGAAAATATTCATTACAGTATAAAGAGAAAACACAAACCCATAGCAGGAATTAATTAGGAGGCTGAAGGATGGCACAGAGGTTAAAGCACTTGCTGCATAGACATGGGGACTGGAGTTCGGGTCCCCAGCACCCCCATAAATGTTTGATGGGTGTGGCTTCCTGCCTGTAATTCTGGCATTTGGGAAGTGAAAATATGGGCTCACTAGAGCAAGCTGGGTAGCTAGACTAGCAGGAGACCCTGCCTCAAAATTAACATGGAGGGCAATGGCGGAAGATGCTTGGTACCATGGGCCACCACGTGTACAGACATATGCCTAAACGTGTGTGCGTGCACACACATACACACACATGTGCACATGCACACACACACATGCACTTGCACACACACGGACACACAGACACACATGCACACACAGACACACCTGGGTGTCCAGTCCTCAGGAGCTTCTATAGTTTGGGTCCTCATGTCCTCAACTGTTAAAGGCTGAGTCCCCAGCTCTGAGCTTACTGGGATGGAGTGGCACCTTTGAGAGACAGAATCTTGAAGGTGAGAGTGGCATCGTATCCCTTTCTCTTTCTTCTCTTCCTGGCCACGAGGTAAACAAATAGCTCTCCCAGACACTCTCCGCATCATGTATCGCTGCAAACCCAAAGCAATAGGATTGATCTGCAAGGAGCTGTAACCTCCTCCCAAACCATGAGCCAGAGCAACCCTCCTTTCCTTTGAAGCTGTTAGCTCAGAGCGCGACGGGGCATGGAGATGGACTGAGACTTGTCTGCTCCTCCGCCAGCAAAGGGGAGGGGGCATGTTCAGGAGGCAGAGCCTCACCTACCTGCACGGGCATGCCATCAGAAACCAGAGGAGCATCAGACAGGGAATACCAAACCTCTCCGACTTCCCAAGGGCTGGGTGGGACCCAGAGAGGCCACAGTCACAATGGGAAGGAGGCAGCTGGGCAGCCTGAGAGACAAGGGACCCCTACAGTGAGCAAGAAAGGGGACTCCTGGGGTCCTGGTGTGGAAGTATCAAAGCTGAATGTTCCTGGAGAAGTCAAGGGATTGTAAGAGTGAGGGCGGACCTCAGCCACAGCCAAGCATAAACCCTGAAGAGCGCACTGCTTCAGATGCAGACACGGGAGGTTTCCAAGCTCCCATCCCTCAGCTCTGGCCAGGTCAGAGAGGCACAATGCCCCACCACCTGGTGCCACTCTGAAGAGGGGCCTGCATGCCATGGAGGGGGCCCAAGCAAGCCAAGATGCTTGACAGGACCTAAAGGGAAGTTTTCAAACCCAAGTATGTATACAAATATAGGGGATTCGCTATTCTGGATGGGACCTGAAACCTGGAACTTCTAACAGACACCCCCAGAGATGCAGGGAGCCCCAATATATAGGCCAGACTGACCAGAAAGATCCCAAGAAACTTACTTGAATTAACAGAATTTAATCATCTTCCCTCACATCCCAGCTCTTAAAGAGATTAGTGATATAGAAATGAAAAACTAAAGAAGCAGAAAGTTCCCTCCACATCTGTGCTCAGTGTGAATAAACTCAGGAACTCCAGAATACCTACTTATGTAACCTAATGAAAATTCTGGAGGAAACATTTATAAGGCATAAAGATGGAAAATATTAAATTATATGCTTCACATAGCCTGGTTAAGTACACTCTGGGGGTTGAAGAAGGATAAGGCCATAAATAAGACAGCGGTCCCTTCACCTCCATTTATAAAGCATGGAGCGTAGCCCTAGAAAACACCTTCCCCGTTAGAAGCGCTCTCAGACTTGATGCGTAAGCAGATCCTGCCTTCCACCCTGTGCACTGCTGAACATTATATTTTTAAATGTATTTAATGAATGAAACAAAATGTTCAGACACACACACATGCACACACATGCACACACACATGCACACACACGCGCACACACCTGCATACACACACACACACTGAGCCCTCCCTCCTCAGTGCACCTCCACCGTAGAGGAACATTTGTGGCTCAGTTAGCAAAGCACAAAATGAAGTCCTGAGTTCAGATCCCCAGACCCTATATTTAAAAAAATATAAAAGCAGCAACAAAAACCATCTGGCCATAGCAGCATGCATCTGTAACATCGGCTCTGAAGGGATTGAAAAAAGGGATCCCTAGGGGCTAGAGAGGTGGCTCAGCAACTAAGAGCACATGCCACTCTCGTAAAGGACACAAGTCTGGTTCCCAGCACCCACATTGGTTGGCTCACAACTGCCTGTAACTCCACCTTCAGGGCTTCTAATCCCCCCTTCCTGCCTCCCCAGGCACCTGCGTTCATGTACACATATGCCCCTGACACACACGCTGAATTTCAATTAATAAAAATAAAATTTAAAAATCAAAAGGAGCCCATTGGACATCTGGTCTGGTCAAAATCATGAGAATTGGTAAGTTCTAGGTTCAGTGAGAAGCTCTGTCTCAAAAAATAAGGTGAAGAGAAAGGAAAAAAGACACCCAGTGTTGAGCCCTGGCCTCCATATGGGCATCTGCATCTGCCTGCACATATGCACACACCACACAACCATGCATATACATCACAGACACACACACGCATGCTCACACACACATGCACACGCACACACTGCTGGAACACAGTGATCACTACTGTCCAAATCCACACTTCACAGTGTTTACCTCACTGCTGGAGTCCACACTTCACACCGTGTTTACTTCACTGCTGGACTCCACACTTCACACTGTGTTTACCTCACTGCTGGAGTCCACACTTCACACTGTATTTATCTCACTGCTGGAGTCCACACTTCACACCACAGTTACCTCACTGCTGGAGTCCACACTTCACACTGTATTTTCCTCACTGCTGCAATACACACTTCACACCACAGTTACCTCACTGCTGGAGTCCACACTTCATACCGTGTTTACCTCACTGCTGGAGTCCACACTTCACACCATGGTTACCTCACTGTTGGAGTCCACACTTCACACCATGGTTACCTCACTGCTGGAGTCCACACTTCACACCACAATTACCTCACTGCTGGAGTCCACACTTCACACCGTGGTTACCTCACTGTTGGAGTCCACACTTCACACCATGGTTACCTCACTGCTGGCCATTCTATGGGTCTGGATGAATGGCTACAGAGATGTTTCACCCTTGCAGAAGAGTTCACTGCCTTCAAACTCCTGAGAACTGCCTTTTCCTCCATCCCTTTGCTCTAACTCATGAGGACTATTGATGCTTTTATCATCTGAATGGTTCTGTGCTTGTTTTGTGGCCTCTACCAGCTGACTTCTTTCACCTAGTCACAAGCATTTCTCTGCCTTACTAGCTCATTTCTCTTCAGAATGAATCACAGCCCACTCTCTGAATGTGCCATGGTTTATTTATCTATCCACTCACCTCTGAAGGACATCCTCATTGCTTCTACACTTGCACAATTATGAATAAAGATGCCATAAATATACATAGGCAGAGCTGGGGACACAGCTCAGTCAGCTAAGTGCTGGCCTCGTAAGCTGGAGGACCCAAGTTTGGATCCTCCTATATAAAGCAGAGCAAGGTGGTAAGTGCCTGTAACCCCAGCACTGGAGAGGCAACTATAGAAGGTTCTGGGGATGCTGAAGGCCAGCAAGTTTAGCTGAATCTGTGAGCTATGGATTCAGTGAAAAAACCCTATATCAAAAGTAAAGTGGGAAGCAACTTAGCAAGACACTCAAAATCTAATTCTGGCTTTCAAATGCATACATAGATATAGATACAGATATAGATATACATCTGCATGTATGTATTTACACAGACACTCAGGAATATGTACTCACACAGACATAATCACACATGTGAAAATGTATAAAGTATACATATGAACATATACTGATACACATATGAACATATATACTCATATATACACCACACATACACATGTGAATATGTACTCACACATATACCACATACACACATGTGAATATATACTCACATATATGCCACACATACACATGTGCACACACACACTTATGAACATGTACTCAAACCACACACACACACACACACACATTTTTGCACACGCCTGGTTTCCACTTCACATAGGTAAACACTAAGAACTGTGATCACATGATCAAATGACAATGATGTTTGTCTCAGAAATGTTCTTCAGAAACAAGAATGCCTAAAGGCTTGGTTACCAGCCTGTGGCTCACCAGAGGTAATGGAACCTTCTGGAGGTCGTGTCTGGTGGGAGGAAGTTAGGTCATTGGAGGGTACCTTCGAGGGATAGTGGGACAATGGCCCTTGGTTCTTTCTGCTGCCTAACCACTGTGGGTAAGAATGTTTCCCAACTCAAACTGCCCCACCTTAATGCTCTGTCTTGTCACAGGTCTAAAGTGACAGACCCAAAAGCTGAATCCTCTGAAACCATGATTCAAAATAAATTTTCCATCCTTTGAAGTTGTTTGCCTCAGTTACTTAATCATAACCAAAGCCTAAGTATTACATGTGGTAAGAGTAAATTTCATTTTGCCAGGCATGGCGCACCAGGCTGGCTAAGATAGGAGGGTCATGGATTTGAAGCTAGCCTGGGCTACATAACAAGACTCTGTGTCATAAAGAAAAAAGTATAATTTTGTAAGAAACTTCAAACCATCCTACAAAATGTACTTCCCTGCATTCCTCCATTGGTGAGCCTGGGGTCTTGATACTCAGCATGGTCCAAGGTCCAGGCTGCATGTCCTCAAAGCATGCAGAGAAGTGTGTGACTGTAATGGAAAATACCTAAGGCCATGTTGTGTGGACCGTGTTTGCCTGTCTGCAGTCTGTGCATCCTCTCTGTGAGGTGTCTGTTTCCCTCACTGTCCAAAGCTTTCACTCAGTTGTCTGGCTTTGTATTAATGGAGAGTCTTGAATGTGTTGGTGACAGTCTTTTCTCAGATATGACTCTGGCAAACATCTCCTAGTCTGTGGCTAGACAGTAGCTTCTATGGAGCACGTCTTTAATTTCAATGAAGTTTAACATATCACTTCCTTCTCCCACGTATCATCCTTTTGGTCTAAAGAGTCACTGCTGAAATCATCTGGATTTCTCCTGCTGAATCCTAGGATGCTACACAGTCAGGTTTTACACTTAGCTCTGATCCATATTTCATTTCAGTGAGGAGCTTGAATGTAGATGCCCAGCCCAGTTTGCTGAACACACTGTCTTTTTCCCACTCAATAGCTTTTGTTCTGTTGTCAGAAATGAGTAGCTATATCGAGTGGGTCTATTCTTGGACTGTGTTCTGAACCACTGATCAATCTGTTCTTTTGCCATCAACACGCTGTCATGATCACCTTTACAGTAAGCCTCAAAGTCAGCACTGTTGCATTTCTGGCTTGATTGTGCTCGTTCATTACTGTATCAACTATTCTGATCCTCAGCTTATCACAGAAGCCTGAGAAACCATTTACTGACAACCACAAAAGAACCTGCTCAAATTTCTGGTAGTTTTAGTTTTAAATAACCATAAAATAAGTGATTTTATTAATCTGTAAGAAATCATATTGATATATGGGAATTGCATATCTGATAATAATATTAATATAGAAATTATATATCTTGTATTATCTTTATATTAATTATGTATACAATTATATGTATCTTTATATTAATATGAAATTGTATATTTTTTAACTCTCAGCTCTGGTAAAATCAACATACAGTATACACTGTAAAATACTTTAATCCCATATAAAAATTCGCCTGCTTTGCTCACTGCCCTGCTATTACCTCTTCCACGGCACTGGAGTTCCCGTATCATGTGTATGACCTGCACAGATAACACACACAGTCTGAGGCATGGGCAGGGCTTCCCCTAGATTTCAAAGTTCAGGAGCAAGGAAACATGTTCTTAACAATCTTTTAAAAGTCATTTTTAACTTGTTACAATTCAAGTTAAAGCAAACATGTTCCTTCAAGAGCTAGAACAACTGAACCTTATTTCTCATCATAACAAGAATTCAATTAAACAGAAAGCTCCTTCATGCCTTCCTTACTTGCTACACGTATCTGCACACTGTCATGTGGACTTCATGTAGATCAGGAGGCCATGCCAAGGTCATCATTTGGGCAGCTGGAATGTTCTCCTTTGTTACTGTGTCAACTACCCTGGTCCTAAAGGACTAAGTCTTCAGTCACTGCCCTCACCCACTGGTTCAGAAGGCCTAGGATCGGGGATGCAGGAAGAGTTAACTTTGGTGCTTTGTGAGCATCAGGTACAAAACTGCTTACAGTGTGACCCTGAACCATAACAAATACAGAAACTATCGCAGGAAAGTTGACTTCTTATAGGGTCTGCCCAGACACGCCTGCCCTAAGCTGAAAACTACCGAACACGGCACATTATAAAGACAGCTGTCTCCCTCGGGATCCCATGAATGCCTAGGAGCTACAGCCCATTGTCACCAGGCATCATAGATCACTAGGATCAGAGTCCAAATCTCTATTGAATGCATATCACTTCTGAATCATTATTAAGTTTAAAATCACTAGGTCAAACCATCACAACATGAGCCATATGTAATCATTTGTACTCCAAACACATATATATACACATAGACACACAAACACAGACACAGAGAGATATACACACACAAACAGCAGATGTACACACGCATTTTTATTTGCTTGTATTTTACTATGACACAAGCTTACCATGAATAGAAAACATTTTTTTGAATTGCTGCATTCTGCTCTATTAATTTACACCTTGCTTCCCAAGGCACACCACGCCTCACGTCATACAGTTCACTAGCGCAATAAATTCTTTACTAAATGAAATATGAACTAAAGTAATAGTGTCTATTGCTGACAACATGGAGCAAGGAGCTTTTTAAAGACCTTATTCTCAAACCTAAAGATACGAAATAGAAAGGGCTCTAGCAGGAAGGGACATATACACAAGCTATAAGTTAGTGTTTTCATTGTCCTGGTGTTTATTGAGTTACAATGAATACTTACTCTGTCTAAAACATAAAAGCTTTAACCCTCAGCCTCACTCTGCAAGCCAAAACCATATTTTGTTGACAACATTTAAACATTCCTGGCTTCTGCCCAGAAACATCAGCAAAAAAGGCAGAGTAGGCATCTCTGAGGGCTACCCCTCCATAGAAACATCAACAACTCAAACAGAAACTGTCAGCTTTGTTAGAAGTCAGAAAAACAGTAAATAAAAAAAAAAAAAAAAAAAAAAAAAAAAAAAAAAAAAAAAAAAAAAAAAAAAAAAAAAAAAAAGTTCACAGTCACCACACAAATGCTGAATCAAGAAAAAACTGTTAAAACAGAAGGAAACATCTTTGAGTTGTTGCTGAGCTTTGCTTTTTTTGTTTGTTTGTTTGTTTGTTGCAATGCGGGGCCTCAAAGTGGTGGTGGGGGTGTCTAGAGGACAGCCTCTGAGTTTGCAGTGCGGGCCCTTGTCCCTGGTTCTAATAAAGGGCCCACAGAAGACCTGACTCACATGGAGCTGTGCTTCTGCGGGGACTGTGGAAGAGACTGATGAAAAACTGACCCGAGATGGAGGCCTCACAGTTTCACAAAGCAGAACGCACCGAAGAGGGAAGAGCAGCAGGTGCCCCAGAAAAGCAGAGCCTTCAGCCCACCTGCGACAGATTATCACCAAGGCATAGGAGAGGGTGCTGAGGCCCTAAGAGGAAGCCTCACAGAGAAGGGAGAATTCAGAAAGGCCAGTGTACCCAAGGCAGGATCCATACTAAGGAGACCCAAGAAGACACCAAACGTCCACATCAATATGCTCGGCAGGCATCAACAGCAAGTGAAGGCTAAGGCGGAGGCAGAGCCGTAAGTGTTCGGGCTAGCTCAGGGCACAGAATCAGTAAGTGTTCGGGCTAGCTCAGGGCACAGAATCAGCCTGCCCCCACTTCCCTCTCCCCTCGTGCCCTCTCCTCCCTCACCCCCTACTGCCCCAGTATCCCTCCTCCTGCCCACCTCTCTCTCTGCTCTTTGAAGATGCTAGGTGAACACAAGACAAAAGAGACTTCAGAGACCACAAATTACAAGGAACACAGATCTAGAAAAAAACAACAAACAAACAGAAAACAAAGAACAAAGACAGGATACAGCCCAGCTTTTTAAAATGTCACAGGACCAAACAGAGTCCCATAACTGGCTTCAAGGAAGGAGCTGCAAACAAGGGCAGCAGCAAAATGCTTAAGGAACAAGTGAGGACTCGATTAGAAATCAGATGTGTGCTGAATCTGCAGTGCTTGTCCAGGCCGGGTCATGTGACTCCACTGAAGCCCCGGTCTGCACACACCTCAAGCCACGCAGGGTACAAGCACTGTGTGCAGCAGCTTAGTGTAGACTGCTGCCAACAAGAGACCAGTAACTGCGCCATACAGACTTTGTGCTTCTGTAGAGACATGGTGGGGGAGCACAGCAGCAGAGGGGTTTTATGACCTCCTACTGTCTCTCCTCAACATGCAAGGCTCCAGTTGTCTACCTCTGGACCGCATTGCGTTGGAATGTTTAATTTGGGGAACTGCTGCATGAGTTTCTGAATTTCATAAAGAAAAATTGTTAAGTGAATTTTGGCTCAGGATTAGGTTAGGATTTCCAACAATTTCTACAATGGCCCTAAACACATGCCTGCTGTTTGGTATTTTATGCAAAAGAGCATTCTCAGGAATAACAACCATAAAATCAAAATATTGATCAACTCTGAAAAACACTGAAGATGTTCTCTGTCCCACAGTATCAAACAAGCAAGCCAATTCTTTATGTAAAAAAATTCTTTATGCAAAACTAAACACATCTACCTCACTAGTATATAAGTTTGATTTTACCTTCAATAAATGACAAAAGTATATGAATACCAAAGAATGTTTTAAAATAAATGTGTTAGTGATTTGTGATCAGTAGACATTTGGTTTGTTTACTTGTTCCATACACACACACACACACACACACACACACACACACACACACATATATAGAAGAGCATGACAATGTCTCAGGTGAAGAAGAGTCACAAGTGGAAAAAGCTTATGAATAGTCTACAGTAATGAATAAGGAGCCCTGGTCTATAGTAGTCAAGAGGCCCTGGTCTACACTAAGCAAGAAGAAACCATGGATGGGCTGGAAAGATGGTTCAGCCATTAAAGGCTAGGCTCACAACCAAAAATATAAGAAGAAGCCATGGAGTAAGCAGCAAGAGGCCATGATCTGTGGTAAACAACAAAAAGTTCCAAATTAGGAAAACAAGTTACTCTCTAAAGTTTCCCCTCTAATACAAAAAAGTCCACTTTTCTTTTTTTGGGGGGGGCGTGGTTCAAAACAGGGTTTCTCTGTGTAGCCTTGACTGTTCTGGAACTAGCTCTGAAGACCAGGCAGGCATCAAGTTTACAGAGATCCGCCTGCCGCTGCCTCCCGAGTGCGGGGATTAAAGGCGTGAGCCACCACTGCCCAGCTAAAAGTCCATTTTTCAACAAAAATAAATCATTAAGCATGATAAGAAACAAGGAAACATGGCTCTTGAGAGATGGTTCAGCCATTGATTAACTTGCTGTTCTTCACAGGACTCAAGTTGTGCTCCCAGGTATCACCTCAACACAGACTATACACATGGATTTTTGCAGCTTCGGGGACTATGTTAAATGATTAGTTGTTGATTTTTGTGTGCAACATCAGATATGGGTGCAATTTCGTTTGCATTAGATGTCCAGTTTTCTCACCTGTGTTTGCTAAAGGTACCATCCTTTCCCACTGAGGGTTTCTGGACATCTGTGGGTTGTTCCTGGCTCTCTCCTCTGTTCCACTCATCTGTGTGTGTTTCCTATGCTCATTCCAAGCTCTTTAGATAAAACACGTATCTTCATAACATACTTGAAATCAAGTAAACAGAATAACTCTATCTTTATTCTCTTCACTAGAAAAAGTCTTCTTTAAAGACTTTGAAGTTCCATATGATTTTAGTATTTTTTCCACTTCTATTCTAACCTTTTCCACTGAAAAATTTTGATCACCGTTTCCCTTCCCCCAACTCATCCCAGATCCTCCTCGCCTCCCCACCCCCCGATTCCATGCCATTTCTTTTCTTCTCTCTCTTTAGAAAAAAAAAGGCAAATAAACAAACCATAATTTAAAAAACTAAACACACACAAAAAAAAACCAAAATCCATAAAAATAAAAAATCAGGAGCCATAACATACAAGCAAAGGGCCAGTAAGCCAAAATAAGGGAAAAAAAAAAGTTCCCAAACCAAATAAAAAAAATCTCATTAAAAATTTGGTAAAAATCCCATTGACTCTATAAATTGGGGCAGTATGGATGCCTGATGACACTGAGTCTCTGATTCTTAAACACAGCTGTCTTCTAGTGTCTCCTTAGTATCCTTCACCAACATTTTATACTTCTCAGTGTTTGCATCTTCCTCCATCTCCCTGGCTGAACTTACCCATAAGCTCCTTGTTATGTTTATGTTGATATAAAAGGAGCTCTCTCTCAATTCTTCTTCAGATGATTCCCTGTTACTATAGAGAACCACGGCTGATTGTTTCCATGTGGGCTTCCAATTGTGCAGCATTACTGAATTTGTTTATGAACTCTAACCATTTCTGGTGTGCCTTTAATTTTATATGTGTAAGACGATGTCATCTAAAACACAATTCCATTTCTTCCTTGGCAATCAGAGTAAGTCTTCTTGCTAGGACTTCCAGCACTATGCTGAATGAAAGCCATTTGGGTCTTGTTCCTGATTTTTGCAGAAACACTTGCTGCCCTTCACCAATGAGTTAATGTTATCTGGGACTTGTGGCTATGGGGTGTGTGTGTGTGTGTGTGTGTGTGTGTGTGTGTGTGTGTGTGTGTGTGTGTGTGTGTACTTATGTGTCAATTTACTGTGGTGAGGTATATTCCCTCTATCATACCTTTAAAAGATTTTTAATCATGAAAAGATGTTAAATTTTGCTCAACTTTTCTTCTATCTCCTGAGATAATGATATAGCTTTTGTTGTTATTGTTGCTCTTTTTTATGTTTATGCCGTATCTCTTGATTTGTGCATGTTGAGCCCTTCCTACTCAGAGATAAATTACTCTACATCATGGTCAATAACGCTCTTAACATGTAGCTGAAGTGAACTCATCAGGACTCTATGAAGGATTTTGGAACTGTGCTCACAGGATAATGGCCTGTGTTTTTCTGGCTATCGGGATAATGCTAGCCTCGTAAAGTTAGCTTAGAGATGCTTCCTCTTCTTTATTGTGGAAGAGTTTAAAGACCCAGAGTAAGTCTTCCTTCAGTGTTTGGTAGAACTCTCCATGAAGCCAGCAGTCCAGGCATTGCTCAGTTCTCACTGAACCAGTGTAGCTCCTACTCTGCTCAGATGTCCAGTTTCTGAGTCCCTGCCATAGCTGTGTGTCTCTAGGAATGCATGCATTTCCTGTAGATTACTTAAGTTGCTGGAACATAATTGCCCACAGCAGGTCTCTTCTGGTCCCTTGTATCTGTGTGGTATCCGCTGTCATGTTCTCATGTCTAATTTCATTGGAGTCTTCTCTTTATTAGACTCCAACTTAATTAGACTACTAAGTAATTAGTCTAATTATCAGTGTATTAATTTTAACTTTCTTCCTGAGGATTTCATACATTAACAGATACACTGTACTTGCATCGTTTCCATCCTTCCTCTCCCCTCTCCTCTCATGTCCCCAACCTCCTCCTATTCATGACCTCTTCGATATTACACACACACACACACACACACACACACACACACCCCACTCAAGTCAAATTATTTTGAGCTTATCTGCATGCGTTTAGGGCTGGCCATCTAAACTAGGGTCTCATCCCTGAAGAAAGTAGCTGGTCCTCCCTCAGCAGCCTTCGCCTGCCTGTAGCTCTTCATCCAGGCATACCTGCATTAGACACAGACATTGGCAGAGGACAAAGAAGCTTTGTCAGGAGGTGGGACAGTTTCACTTATCTATGGGTTGGAAGGCGCTATGCAAGTTGCTGAAGGAGAAAATATATCATTCTCTCTCTCTCTCTCTCTCTCTCTCTCTCTCCCTCTCTCTCTCAATGTGAAGTCATTGAGGAATATTTTCCCCATTTTTTTAATTAATCAAAAAGTTTTTTTATTTTACATGCTGACCACAGTTTCCCCACCCTCCTAATGTTCCCTCTCTCCTGACTCCCATCTACTCCTGCAAGAATTAGCTTTGTTCTATGGTTTCTCTTCTGTGTAGTAAGAATGTATATTCTGCTGTTGGGGATGGACTACTCCTTGTCTGCGGGGTTCATGGACTCTCCAGTGTTGCTGACATCTGTTTCCTTAGTGATGTTCTGTGCTAAAGAATGAGAAAGTAAGGTGCTGAGACCTTCTAGTGTGACAACTGTCTTTTAAAAAAAAAGTTTGCTTTTTACTGTGAACGTGTGTGTGTGCATGTGCATGCTGTAGTGTATGAGTATGTGTTCACACATTGCACTCACTCATGCATGAATGTGTGAAAATTAGACGGCCATACTGGATGTCTTCCTCTATTGTACTTTGAGACAGATTCTCACTGCACCTAGAGCTCCCCTTTTTCACTAGACTGGCTGACAATGAGGCCCAGGAATCCACTTGTCTCTGTCCCCAATACTGGGCTGCAGACATCACCACTACGCCTGGAGCTGACACGAGGGTGCTAATGATCTGAACTCAGGTCTTCACATTTGTAGAGCAAGCACTTTTCCCACTGTGCCATTCCTCCCCTTCTCTCCCAACATAAATCCATCAATATCTGTTATATAAACTTGATTAACTTGGAACTTGGTACTCATGTATTTACGGTTGTTATATCCTTCCAAATATATTTTGTCTGGTATACAGATAGCCACTGTTGCTTTGTTTGCATTCCCATTTGCTTGTCACTGACTTCACAATTCATAAATGTAATATTTACATATCCACTAGCTTATGGTGCCTATAACTACGATTAAGTACAGTTAATGCTTAATTCACAAACCACCATAACTGGAATATTTGAGTGGGGCTCTATTTATTTCAGTGAGCTTTATGCTTTTGTATATTTCCTGTCACCAGACAGTACTCTTTATTTCTCTGGAATACCTCCTTTCGGCATCTCATGTGGGCAGTTCAAATATCTGGGAAAGTGTCTCATCTCTGTGTTCAAAGGGCAGCTTTGCTGGATGAAGTATCCTTCGCTGGACACTTAGGGCTGAGTTGGATTTGGATTGCCTTTAACATTATCATTCATCATTCCACCCTCTCTGAGTCTGGAAGCTTTCTGAGAAATGCA